>BLKR01003297.1:0-151815 GCA_011170035.1 Teleogryllus occipitalis
GCGGTCCGTGGCCCGTTTGTTAGTGTACTGCTCCGGCATTCGCCTGGTGTTGATCAGAGAAACCACGGAAAACTACCAATCAAAGCAGCCGGCCGCTAGAATTCACCTCCAGACAGCGACTTAATTCAACCTAGCTGAAAAGCTAGTGTCGAAAATCCTGCCGCCGTCGGGACTTGAACCTATGGCCTTCCAGTCAGAGGCCCTGCAGTGACATCAGTTGATGCACTGAGCCACCGCTGCCGGTTCAGAGAATGGAAGGATACAATGAGTGGGGAGATGATAAGAGGAGAGAAGACGGGGCTGGAAGGGCAGTATCGGGGTGAACTTGGAGTGGCCGGGGGAGGTGGCCGACTGTGTCGACCGGGTCAGGGAGGGCGAGACAGGCGCAGGCGGCGGGATGGGAAGGAGCAAGTCCCGTGGAGGCGTTTAGCTGTCGCCCTCCAAGGAGACCCGCGTCGCCACGCCGGTATTTACCCATAAGCGGAGCAGCCGGCCAGCGGGGCGGGGTGGGGGGAGGGAGGGGCGGACCCAGGTGAAGTGCCCTGGAAACTCGAGCACCTGCCGGCCTGCGCACGCCCTTCGTCCTCGTCCTCACCGTCGTCCACCATCTGGAGGGGCCGCGAGTGGCCCCGTGCGTGCACTCCAATGTCCACGCTGCCCTTGGTGTGGCCGTTCAGACTGAATATCCTTCATGTTGCTTTAAGGTTGCCTTTAAGAAATTTCTTTACGTTCTCTGGTTATGGTTGTGTACAAAATTGTTGGCGCATAGTCTTTTTTTTTTTTTTGCAAATGGTAACAGGGATTAGAGATTTGTGTTTTTATCATGCAGGCTCATAATTTGTTGTAACATATGAAACTCAATGAGAGATAGTCATTAGCCCCATTTTGAAGTTTCCAGACAAACATTCCATGATACTCGTGGAGTAACTATTTCTAGTCAGTTTTCCACGTTTTCGTTTCCTAGTCATATGAAAGGATAACACTTGGCCGCCTTTCCTTTCTGTTGATTTGCCTCCGTTTGCCCAACATTCAACAAGCAAATTTCGTGAGTGTGGCTTATGGTTTTTTCTTACTGAGACCTTTATACATAAAATACTATTTAAGGTTTCAACGCTGCACACAGCTTATTTTCACTAGAAAGGAGACGAGCTAGTTTCAGAATTTTGTGAATATCGTATCAAAAACAGTAAAGTTTTACTTTGTATATTTTCTTACTAATTTTTTCCAGCTATTTCTAAGCCGCGTATTAAATTTGCTTCTCAGAATACGTTGTATGAAACATTATAGTCATAATCTGCACAGTATGTTATGTAACCATTCTTCATATTGTGTAAGAGGCAATTCTTAGGAAAGGTAGCAATATTATACTACCAAGCTAGGGCTGAGGATTTTCCCAGGGCGGTTAATTCCGTTTTCTTTATGGCGTGTGAGAGATCTTTGACAATTTCTGTTACATAAAACTGCATTAGATTGCCGAAAATATTATTGACACACATTAGTTGATCTCAAAATTTCAAGAAATTTTCAAAGAAGATGCAACCAAACATTTCTATTTCCAGATCATATTTTGATTATTTGTGAGTAATAAATGCTTCCAGCAATAAGCTATAATTCCTCATAACTTAATATTTCAGACATAATTTGATATTTTGGACAAGTAATATTTGTTGTGTTCAAAGTGTGAGAAGGAAATGAATACCTGAATATTAGGATTATAAATTATGTTTAAGATAAGCTTTCATATTTTTTCAAATAAAATGCTTTTCATTAGACTCCTTTATTTTCACAAAAACCGTGTGTCAAAAGTAAAACAGATCATATTGAATATAACCTGATTTATTTGTAAATACGTTTTAATTTTTGTTTTTAATTTATTAATAAACCCATATAAGTTCACAACATTAAATCAATTTATTTCTAAACAAATGTAATTAGATACACGAAGGAATCTGATTATATACTTTTCTAAAATAAGTTGTTCTTATATTTTCCCTGCATTTAAAAAAACAGGAATTTCTAAATTTATGAAATAAACTGCAAACCACGTTTTATGAAATTGTATTGGAGACATTACAACAAATTTCTTTTCAGTCTTTTTGTAATGAATTTAAGTTAAACAACAATAACTTACAATACTTAAGGGACTTAATCTATTTTCGTTAATATAAAGAAACTGGGTTTTCATTTTCGATCCAGAACCCTATAAAATAAGTAACTCAACTCGTGCAAATATCTGCCTGAAATCTTCTCCATATTTCACTCTTTTATTGTCGATTTAAAACCAGTTTACTGACAAACTTGCAAAGTTAAACAAGTACAATTTTCTGTGTGAAGTGAGATTTCATCAATTTGCTTCTCAATTGCAAACCCAATAAAGAGAGCGAAGATTAAGTTTTATGGGTTGAAATTAAACCATCTGAAGGAACATGATAACTCTTCTAGACATTTACTCGAAAATATTGCACAAATCAATAGACTACCTACCATACTGATCCAATTATTGACAAACAAAACACATAAAAAACATGTTCTCGAAGGAACAATAACGTGGATGAGGGCTTAGGGTAACGCGAAAACAACCAAAAATTCCCAGAAAGTGAAATACATTCATGATAAATTTCAATTTTACGCTCCGAACAATATTTACGGGTCTCACGTATCGATTTCATGTAAAACACGAAAATTAAAAAAGTCGGCCCGGCATGAAAGGGTTCCGTCGTAAAAAAAGAAAACAAGGCAGCAGAGCGGATCGCTTCTCGCTGTCAAGAACGTAATGAGGTCGTGGGGATTTACGCGCGGTCGGAGAGAGAGAAAGCGTCAGCCGAGGAATATCAAACACGGGGCAAACTCGCAGAGAAGCCCGAGACCGAATACGAAAGAAGGCATTCAAGGGATGACACTGATGGAGGCTTGCAATATGCTTGCAAGCAAACCTTGCCATGGAATTTAAGCACGACAAACTCAAAAATATATTTTATGTGTATTTCCAGTCTTAATACTAACAGAAATTAAAATATTAGTGTTGCATTGTATTTATTATAATGAATGCTGAAGCCTTAAAATAATGACTATTTTAATAATGAAAAATTACACTTCTCAATGCACGTCTCGCCAATGTAATTGTATTGTTTTATTGTCAGGGGAAACGGTTACAAGGAGACCAAACGAGTAGCTAGTGTTGAGGTAGATAAAAAGTTACTCTCGGTTACTTTTATTGCGAAGTTAGGTGACGACAAGCGAGTTCGAGCATATTGTAATGACACGAGACCGCGCAATGATTCATATTTACGATGTACACTAAATATTTTATGTAGTTTAATATTTGTATATTTGTATCATATGTCTGCTGCTAATTGCCTTAGAGAAACTAAAATACCTCTAGTTTGTATTCAATATCATCTTATGTATGAATCAGAATCTGAATGAGACAAGAATTTATTCCAGCACCTCCCCAAAACCTCTATTATCTCCTCCTTGATCGGTACGTAGGATGAATTCCAAACTCTTCAGCACGCGGGCCACGCAGTGTCGAGCTGTCCTGCAATCTACGCTTCCTCGAACTCCGCCCCCGCCGCGGCCCCGCCCCCTCCGCAGTGGGAATCGGACACCTGTTGTTGCCAACTTAGCGGCTAATTAGCCATCCGAAGCTGGAAACCGCGACGGGGTCGCTCCCGCCACTGTCGTCGCCCCCGCGTCGCCCAGCCGACTCACCTCGACACAACCCTGCCGCCCCCGCCTCCCGCCGTCTCCACCGCCTCCCCCGCCGCGGCCCCGCCGCCGCCGCGCTCCCGCCACTACCGCCGCCACCGCACCCCCCCCCCGCCGTGCCGTCCCCGCCGCCGCATCCCAGCCACCGCGACACCCACCGCCGGCCCCGCTTCCCCGCCGCCGCCGCTCCTCACCGCCCCCGCCGCCCCCTACGCCTCCGCCGCCCCCACCACCTCCGGCGCCTCCGACGCTGCACCCCCGCCGCCCTCATCGCCACCGCTTCCGCCGCCGCATCCGCTGTCCCCCGCAGCTCACACAACCCCACCACTGCCCCTGGCGGCGTAGCCTTACCTTCTCGCTACGACTCTTCTCACACGGTCCCGTCATCCCAACCATCCCATCTCACCACCCGGACCTCGTCTCGCTGCAACCGCCCCGCCTCCACTCCACTGGCCTCCTCCGACGCCGCAACTTCTTGAGAACCACCTGTTAGGCCCACCGGCCGGCCCCGCCTCGCGCCCACTCCCACCGGCTCGCGTGCGCCGGCCTTGCCAAGGAAATTCGTGACCCGGAACCTTAAGGATTGAAGGGCGATCTTTTTCCATCTCCGCTGCTACAAGCCGATCTTCTGCTCCCTTTCTCCTGCCCTTCAGGACTTCGCTTCCCCTTCTTTCCCCCCTCCCCCGCCTGTCTTCTCTCCCCTCCCGATCCTCGCACGGTCTTCCGTCGTAATCTGTTTGCTGCTTTATCCCTTCCGGGCGCGGGGGGATATTTTCTACCCTCTAAGCTCATTTCTTTTCCTGCGGCGTATCGCATCTTACAGGTCGCTCGCTCCGTTGCCGCCTGAAACGCGATAATGACGATAAAACCGGGCTCGAGCGATCAGGCCGGGATCGGGGGCGACGGCGGGGATAGAGGCGAGATGGGGGTGAACGGGAAGGCGGGGTGAGGCCCCTTTGCGGCGGTTTGGCGGAAGGGGGACGGCGCTTTGTCGGCCTCTAGACACAGAGGCTTCGCCGCCGCCGCGCCGTCTCCGCCGCCGCCGCGCCTGCGAGCACAATACAAGCAGCGCGCGCACGGCGCCAGGCGGGCGGACGCACGCACGCAAACACTGCCGCGCGCCGCCGCGGGAAACGGCACAATGCACCGTCTCTGATAGCGGGCGGCGGCGGCGGGGGCGGCGGCGGCAGTGGTGGCGGTGGCGGCGGCGGAGGCGGAGGCCGAGGTAGAGGCGGCGGCGGCGGCGGTGGCGGCGGTGGTGGCGGCGGCGGCGGAGGCGGTGGCGGCAATGGTGGCGGCAGGGGTGGCGGAGGCGGAGGCCGAGGTAGAGGCGACGGCGGCGGCGGCGGAGGCGGTGGCGGCAATGGTGGCGGCAGTGGTGGCGGAGGCGGAGGCCGAGGTAGAGGCGACGGCGGCGGCGGTGGCGGCGGTGGCGGAGGCGGTGGCGGCGGTGGCGACGGCGGTGGCGGAGGCGGCGGTGGCGGCGGCGGCGGCGGCGGCGGCGGTGACGGCGGCGACGGCGGCGACGGCGGTGGACCGGCGACGGGCTACGTCGGGACTAACGACCCTGTGAGGGCGGCTTACCGCGAGGCCCTCCGCTCCCGCTCCGCCACACCCCCTCCCCCGCGCCGATGGAGTTTGCGGCGCCGCCCCGCTCTGCTCCGACCCGTTTCACCCCGCCAGGCCCCGGTCCCGAGCACGGGGCAACGCCGTGCTCGGTCACGCTGCGTCTTGCTCCTTGGGTCTTCGCAATCCCTAGCGTGGACATACGGGCTGTGCGATACTGATTGCCTCTCCTCTTTCGTTCCAGCAAGCTCTGTACCGTTCTACCCAGCACAGCCTCGTCACAACCCGCTCCATAGGAAGGTGTTATGCAACGTATGGTCTTGCCTTATCCTGCTCCGCCTGGCCGGCCACGCCCCGCCCCGTCCCATTTTGTATAGCCCTGTTCCGTCCCGTGCTGTCATGTCCAGTTCCGTCCCGTTCTGTCCCGTCCTGCCCTGTCCTGTCCTGTCCAGTTCTGTCCTGTCCTATCGCGTCCCGTTCCGTCCCATCCCGACCTCTCCTGCCCTCTCTCGGTCACGCTCCACCCCGTCCAATCACGTCTCTCTCCACTCCGTCTCATCCTGGCATGCCGTGATCCGTCCCGTCTTGACTCGTCCCGTCCTGTCAATGATGTCCAGTACTGTCATCTCCTGTGACCTTGCTTCCCACTCCATGCCCTTGCTTCGTCCCACTCTACGCCCTTGCCCCTCTCCACTCCACGGCCTTGCTCCACCTCACTCCACCCCCTTGTCCCACCCCACTCCACGCCCTTAACCCGCCATCTCCACGCCCGTGGCACGCCCCACTCCACGCCCTTGCCCCGCCCCACTCCACCCCGTCCCGAAACCCGCCCCGCCCTCCCCTCGCCGCCCCTCACCGCCCCACCCCGCCCCCGGCCGCTCGAAGTGCCTCCGCGCGGCTTGCACTGTTCTCTCCGCTCGAGACAACGGGGCGACCGAAGCGAGCGGCAGAGGCGCAGGGGCTGATTAGCGGACGGCTGCTCCCACAATGCCCCGCACTCTTACCCGCCTCTAGGCGGTGGAGGAACAGCGTCTTCGGAAACACAAGGTCTCCGATTAAGCACGCACTCCTCTTCACACATTGGAAGTTATAGATGACGGGATACAATTTAACCCGTTAGTAATATTAAAAAACTTATATCAAACTTATTACAACGTTATTTCTATCGTTGGATCTACCAGATACACTGAAAATTTCAATATCATCTCCAGTTTTTTAATTAGTATTTGGAAGGAATATTTTAAAGATCTAGAACTAAATCGCCTATTTATCCTTTTAATAACAAAATAGTACAACATGGCTAGTAAAATCTTGTAAAAGTATTATGTAGATATCTTGTTAGATTCTAAGAAATAATTATAGTTTTATATTACACTATAAGAAATAAAGTCTAAAATGGAAACAGTCTCAATATTAAAGTCTGAATTACAAATGAATCACAATACTTTTCATTCTCTGAATTTCGTATGGCACAACCATGAGTACAAGTCAAAACGCAGCACTGCATGTGTACACACTGCCTACAAGTCTTGAAGTCCACATCGTTGTTACTGCCTTTTTCTATTCATCCTCATCCATGCTATCACATAACTATTGCTCAACTATGCTATCACCTCATTCGAGCAGTTCAAGTCCAATTTTTTTCTGAGATGTCATCCAGTCCTCTAATGAAAAAAAAACTACGTAAATACTCCGGTATATCTGAGATACATACGTAGCTAGTGTTTTGAAAAGAACATTGTTTATAGCAAACCAGAAACACTAGTAAATGGTGTACCATCTAGAATTAGAATAATTGGACTAAAATCACAAAAATAAGATTGAGACACAAAAATATAGATTGATTAAAAATAGCTACGAATTTTCTGTTGTATTTTACAGATACACTTCTCGCTGATTATTATGATTTTTACTTCAAAAGTGCTAAACTACAATAATATGGCTTTCCGCGATTTAGAAAGATAAACCGAGCGAGCAAAGCCCTTCTCTATAACCACGTTCACATTAAAAAAAAAGAACACGGTGAGGATCTAAGGCATACAAGAAAAGTATTTGTGTGTTGAAAGACTGAATTAAGAGGGAGGACGCAATTACTACAGAAACGATTTGGGACCTTCTAGTGCTAACTAATTTGTATGTATTTATTTGGCGTTATTGGGTGTTCCTGATGCCTGGCCTTAGTTAAATTCCCATGCTTGGGAATAAGAGCGACATGAGGCAAACATGACGTATTCTCTTCACCGTGACTAGCGAGATCCGCCAGCTTGAGCTTTTCTTCATCACACAGCTACAAAAACTAGAAAGATTTTAAAGGAAAGCTACAAACTCAATTTTTGCCTCGACCGGGAATCGAATCCGGTATCACACCACGGAAAGCTAGTACGCTGCTCATGAACTATCCCAGAGGCTGTGGTAACTAATTTCATTGATCAAAAATAAAAGTCTCAAAAATAATTCTAAAAAAATCATTACGTTAAAAACATGTTGAAATCTGTTCATAGAACTACAGTAAGTAGGCTTTTTTATTTGCAATTACTCATATGTGGGTTTATTCAAGTGAATTCTAGACTAACATATCTTCACTTCAGTATTCTATCTCACCTATTCAACATTTTTGACATTATCACCTCCTAGCTTACCAAATCGATCATGTGAAACGCAACACGTTCTATATCTGTCTAAACATTTGTAAAAAGTTACAAAAATTCTCGAGCAAGTTTTCTTTTCTCTAATAGGGGGGAAAATCTCTACCTAAACTCAAAACTCAAACTTTTGGAATGGGAAAATATTGAATGGTATTAGGACGATACTTCCCATGTAAATCGATTTTGTAACCGCAGAGCTCGTTTAATTTATCAGACCATCAAGAAGTAAAATCTTAAAGAACAATGTATTCAATGGAATTTCAATTAACCAGGAAACGCAGCGCTTTTGTGCGAGGTGTTTTACAACACTTTTATCATGTCAATAATCAGGTAAAATGTATTGCCTGAAGGTGACTTAAATTTCCCCACCAGCCACATTTTCTTGCACGCATAGCTACAAGTTTTCGGGAAATTAGACAATTTGTCAAGATGAAAGAAAATCCATACATTCAATAAGTTATTTTGATGCTTTCTTCAGATAATTCAAAAGTCCAACGATGAACATAATTCGTTTCCAATTGATCTCAAGAATTCAACGATAAAAGCAAATTGCGATGGGGACTTATTTTATTTCGAAAAGTATTTGTTTAGTTTTTTCTTCAGAGTGTGTTTATTTAACTATGCGTTGTCCAGTACTATTAGCGCTGGTAATGGAACAACTATTACAAAACTGGGTCAAAACAGCGTAATTTTATTTACCTGACCGAAATTGCGTGAACAATATTCGAATAATGAACAAGCCGTGAAATGGAACTCATTTTTAAATGTCATACAAATATCATTACAAAATTTTAATATTATCAAAATAAACATTTCCTACGACGCTTCTTTCTTCTGTGAAATTAATTGTCACATAAATGGCAGTATAGGATCACTAATCTATAGAAACAAATGTGGAAGTAATACGAACTCGCACTATATGTAATGATGTTTGTCGATCACTAATTTCTCATAGACGGTTCTACATATTTTGATGTTTGAGACGTAAATAAAATTATATTATGTACCAACTGATGATCTTATCATATCACTGTGATAATCGGAACTTACTGTGTGGTGAAAAATTCAGGGTAAATTTGGTTATGCAACGCGCAATGCACTCATGCGATCGGGTGGGGGAATGGATCGAGATGGGGGAAATGTGAAATAATAATTACATCTACAGATATAAAACATTGCTCACTAATCATAATCGATGGTTGTGGTAAATAAATGTACATACACTGCAGTTAATTTACACCAAAATATTCGTATTGCCCTGACCAAGCAAAACATTCTAATGAAATCCCCAATTCCTACTGAATGAACACCCCTGGTATAGATTTTGTCGGCAGAAACGGTCTCCAGGGCAAACACTTTTTGGGCGGTAGCCACGCAACACGCAGGGAGTGCGTGAGGTCGCAGCCAGATATGCGTGAGACACGTGACAGTCCATCTTTCACGCCCACCACGGCGTTCGGCGTTTGTTTCCTCACGCGCAACACGTCATCACACGAAAATGCGTGGAAGTGGCTTGAACGTTCACATCATGGGATCGTAGGCCAGTCTCCGTAATTGAGAAATCACACACTCCGGAAACGTTGTTTAAAGTACATATGAAGATTTCTTCCCACTTTTCGACTTCTTCAGAATTATGAACCTCCTCACGTTCTCTTGATCTCTCATTTTGTGTACGTGAATTACTATTAAGTGCAAGAGATATAATTAAGTGTAATTAAGGCGAGAGAAATGTACGTGAATTATTTTGCCAGAGGTACTATCAAATCTGTGTATCATGTGTCTGTGTATCATTTGATGACATAAGTAATTCATAATAAACACAGGTAAAAAATGTGATTTTATTCAGTCACGTGTTTTTGGCACTTTCTACTTGCTTTCTACCCTATTTTCGTGGAGGTGCGTCAAAAGAAATGACCAGGCAAAGAAAATTGTAGAGGCTACAAACATGATAACTGAGAGTGTACTGTAAATACATTCAAACTCAACGTGTGGTGTAGATATATACCGGGAAGGCAATTTGTTTCACAAAGAAATCGCGAATAACCGTCCTTCCAAGTGCCAAGCAAACAAATGAAAAGTGCTTAAAGTTTCGGTAAACCGGTAGAGTAATAAAAGATGTATTAAGCAATATATACAAATGTAAAAAATGTTGATCTGTATCTATTCCTGTGTGTATACGTAAGTGTAAAAGAAAAATAAATTTTCTACCTTCTCAAGAAATCGTATACCTAATGAAGATTACGAGCAATATTTTCGTTAAAATGGAGGGTTAAAGATATTTCCAATGAAAGAAGTCATTTCATTTACCTATTTAGATTACTAAACATTTCGCGTCATTCCAGAGGTGGTGTATATTTTTTAATGGTAATCGAAGACGGGTCGCGTGAATTTTTTAGTTCTTGCGTGCTAAAGTCAAAACAGTTGTCATGGAAGCTGACGGATCGAAAAAAAGATCAATAAGGTTCGTCCGGAAATTACTAGTACCTGATGGAAACTTCGATGTAAAGAAAATTTCAAATATATAATTATCCAAATATTTAGGATACGTAAGTTTTGTAAGTTATTTTAGTAGAATTGAGTAAATGGCAGGGCGAGGACAACGCACAATTGTAATATTTCGTAACAATAAAATCAATAATAGGTGTTGCCAAGGCTAAAGAATTTTAAAACTAAAAACAAAACTAAAATTTTCAAAACGTAAAAGTATGTTTAGCTGCAATTAAAAACAACGGTGTTTATCACTATTAAAAGAATCCTGATTCTTAAAATGAAAAGATTAAAGTTCGTATTTTCAATGCAAGAAACACGACCCCCCTACACATTTATTTTCATACAGGGGATAAGTTATGTGTGGCAACACGACATATTCTAAGGCAGTAAGTATCCAACAGAGCCAATATGTGTAATATGCTCGTATGTGGTATATGTCTAATAGACAATATGTGAAATGGATAGTTCTGAGTACCTGGAAAATAGTAGTGACAATGATTACCACATGACTGCAATTGTACTAGTTGCTACCTAATAGAAAAGGAGCACAAAACATTATTGAGTATGAGAACTAAGAGGATTAAAACGAAAATGGACGTAATGAAAGTGAAGATCGATTATTGTGAAGATAGTGGTTAAATAGCAAAATGAGGAAGTGAAAATGCAGAGTAAAATGGGCTTGGGCATACAATCGTGAGAGAAATGTTAGAACACAAAGTACTTGAGAGTGAATGTAGAAGAGAGAATATGGATAAGAGGAAGGATAAAACATAAATATTTCTGTGCAAACTTTTAGGGTTTGAATCGTTAAAAATCATAAATATCTCCGCCTTGTGATTGCACAGTTCTATGAAAAGGGAAGAGGCTATGTCTCATTAATCACTTATCACTCTATTGCTGAGAAAAGCCAAGTGCATTAGCTTTATGATATTTGTAGCCAACAATTAGTTAAGGATGTTACTAGATAAGAAAAAGAAGTAAAGGAAGAACAAAAACGAGTTTTTTCAGGTAGATTAGGTGATAATGACAGTAGAGTTATTAAAGACAAAATTAGAATGCAAGTTGACATCAAATCTACCGATACACATCTTCATTTAAATGATGACCTTTCAATAGATTAGCCATGTAATAAAATCTTGCATTTGATGAATGTAAATCAACCACATGGCAACCTTTCTTAACTTGACATCTCTTCGGAAAATTATTTCGTGTCCAACGCCATCCCCAGATCTACAAAATTAGAGCATTTTATGAGGTAACTACTGCGATGAGTGGCCGAATTTTCTAAATCTATAAAAGGAGAAAGTTCCGGCGACACCACGTCAGAGACAATATTCTAAAGCTGGAGACGTGGATTTGGAATATAGGTTCCTTTTACGATGTCTTGAAACAGGTTTGCCGAGATCATGGAATAATGCATTTAACCCTTCAGTGGTCGCGACGATTACTACTGTAATCCAGTCTTCTTTATTCGCTGTTTGCAGTGAAAGTTGACTAACTTTTGACATGGACTTTTCAGCACCTTTCGTAGAACGACTCAGCTACTGAATTATAGTGAAATATGATTAAATGATAACTTATGCACGAGCGATAAGCGCCGGAAACAGCGTGGATTACAGTAGTAATCCACGCGACCACTCGCGGTTCAGTTTCTGACCTAATGAAACGATGTCTTCCGAACGATGTCTTCTGACATCGTGAATATCGCTTCAATCAAAGCACTGTATGTTGATGCAAAGAACAACAGAGGAGAAAGGTTGACTAGAAGGTGATTTCTGAAGGATCTCGCTTTCTGGTTAATAAAACCAGAAATGAAAAGGAAGATCAACAGAATATCTGTGCCGACTGGTATAAGAACACGCGAGAGAATTCTACTGAGGATCTGAGAAGGATCAGCGGAGTGAAGAAAAAGGTCAATGTGCGACATTGCTATCTCTGTGGACGTCAACGTAACTAGAGCAATCAATAGTACCGGGTAAATTATGTCTATTGGTTGGAAGCTGAACACACTAAGAAAATCTCTGTGAGATATTCTTCTAATGTTGACATTGAAACTCATTCAGAATAGAGGTTCCAGAAGTTTAAACAATTTGGTCAAACTGCTCTATTTAACAATCGTAATGCAAAGTAGGAGATTAAGTGCACAAAGCATATAGAGCACAAAATGTTTCAAAAACAAACATCTACTCGCATTTATTTCACTATATTTGTTTAAAGGCTTAATAGATGCAATTTCGTGTAGTATTTATTATAATTTGTAATACGTATATCCATGTTCTAATAAATTTAAAAGTATTTTGTAACTGTTCAGGGTTTTAGATACCATTATTCGCGTATATTTGAAATAATATACGATTTGTTTCTAAAACATCTGTTTATGAGATTAAAAAAAAATTACAAACCTTTGTCATCCAACCGACCACTCGCCTTTCAATTTTGAGCGCCACTACTGAAGGATAATTGCTTACAAACAATACGTCAGTCACATCGATGTCAGGACGCTTTGAATAGGAATGAAGATGTCGGGGCATGGTTAGGACAGGGCGTGACAGGGAAAAGCAAGGCACGGCAGAGCATTGTTGGGTGAGCCAAGGCGAATTCTAAAAGAGTAGAGTAGGGCTGGTCATAGAGGAAGTAACAGTATACAGTGTAGAAGTAATTCACTCGTTTTCCTGCCTAACATATAATTGTGATGAAGTAGAGTAGCAGTAATCCAAAGTAATTGAAACTGATGATACCTCGGATTACAAAATGTCGGATTGCACGAAATCAAGGAAAATACACAATGCAATATTCAATTACAATGCATAACGAAGTCAAATTTAATGTGCAGATAGTATTAAACTTAGAAATACATGAAGATGTAAATACATACATGCATTCATACATAAGCGCAAAGCGATCGCAACAATGTAGCACACTGACGCTCGCACTGACCACCGCACACGTGACCTTCGACGCAGTGTTGTCAACCCGTCAAGAGCCAGCTCTTGATTATCGCCCGTTTGCTTGTTCGGTGACTTGTCGAACAACCGTTTGCTTGTTCGGTGACTTGACGTACGACAGGCCATCTCGGATTGCACGGAATAGCGAGCCTCGATTGATTGATTTTTTTCGTGTTTCCGGGCGCGTCAACTGCTTTGGTCATTAGTCCCTTTAGCGTAGTGCATGTTTTCTCTAGGGAGATGGCGGTGATCTTCCCCCGCTGGATGACGAGATTCGGCGCCGACCTACCGTCGGCTAGTGGGGTTTCCCCCTAACCAGGAGTCTCCCACCAGCGGGGCACCGCCCCAGCCGGGACAAGCTCTAAGCTCCCGACCGGTCTCCCGGAATATGTGGTAGTGTAGTGCAAGATAGTGTAAGTGTGTGTGTGTAGGGGGGAAGGATAGGACAAGGAAGAGGAAGGACAGATCGCGCGCGGTCCGTGGCCCGTTTGGTAGGGTACTGCTCCGGCATTCGCCTGGTGTTGATCGGAGAAACCACGGAAAACTACCGATCAGAGCAGCCGGCCGCTAGAATTTTCCTCCAGACAGCGACTGAATTCGACCTAGCTGAAAAGATAATGTCGAAAACCCTGTCGCCGTGAGGACTCGAACCTAGGACCTCCCGGTCAGAGGTCCTGCAGTGGCATGAGTTGATGCACTGAGCTACCGCTCCCGGTGCGAGCGTCGAATTACCGCCACTCTACTGTAAATAAATACCAGGGACCGGTGGAGTGCTTCAGCTAGTCGCTTGGGCGAGGTCTGCGCAGCTTGCATTCGGCCAAGAATAAGAAGCACCGGCAAGGGGCGAAGCTCGTGGAAGGCAGTGAAGGAATGGGGCGGGGCGCAATAAAGCGAAACGGGCGCCCGAGTGGTTTTCGGTGTTCTCGTGCCCAGCTCCGCCGTTGCTGTTGCCGCCCGACGGCCCACATTCGCACAAAAACGACCACGAACATCTTGTTTTAATACAACGAAATTTCCATCTGTTAAGAAAAGAATATGCTCTCTAGATAATATTTGCACAAAATAATGTTATTTCATGGGATAATGATTATTAATTAAGGATCGAGGGAGTACAAACCACAAAGTATATTACAACAATATAAAGAATAAACAGCCATTTACGCGTTTCGGGAATAATTTATTCCATCTTCAGTGGCTCTACAGAAGTGAATAAATATAATTTACATGTGAGTTGATGTAAATATACACAGACAAACAAAGTAATAATGTAAAGTTTAAATAAATATAATACATATTCCTTACATTAAATTTATATCGTAATATACTTTGTGGTTTATATTTCCTCAGTTCTCAATTAATATTCATTATGTTTTACCACAATATCGCTGCCGCCACCACGGATTTAATTGGATAAGTTTAACTTTCACACTTAGTCCACACTTTTTGAAGCATTAATGATGAGTGCATTAATACAAAGTGCTATATGTATATCCTTTAAATACAATTAAGTTCTTCAACTGGTTGGATTAGTTCTTCTATCTTATTCTTCAAATAGTTGATTAACATTAAATGGTATTCAAAAAGTTTCTCGCAACGTGAACTTTTCTTCTGCTCGGCTAGATAGATTCATTTATCAATAAACCAAGTCAACCACATCATGTTGGCACTGTCATTGTTGTGCGTACGTGCTAGAGATTTTCATGACTGTTGATAGGAACTCGGCGTCCAAACATCTTTGTAATGCAGAAGGTCCTAAGTGTGCGGTCGAACAAAAGCGAATTCTTCCGGCTAAATATCTGGGTCAAAGCAGACCACTGACTGCACGAGAATTTTTAAAGATTTGCTGCTATAACGGCTGTTTATATAGTTTGTTTTTGTTTCTAAACAAATTCAAGCATATTCCCGGGTAGTTGCGTAAACCACAGGACATCACAGAGAGCAGAGCAATACTGTCTACTGAACAATGTTTAACCACGTAGTATCACTCTGAAAGTTAATATGCAAAGAGTTGAAAAACAAGTATTTCTGAACGTACTGAGTAGTTTTGTTTTTGTGTTTACACGAAAAATGTTAAAAATAAACACATATTTTCAAATGTAAACGTTGTTCTAACTTACTTTATTTACAAATTATTAAAATAAACAAAAAGTAAATATTTTGTGTTTTATAAGATAATGCATTAGAAAATGTAATTTCTCCTCATTTATGGAAGTGACGATCGATGAATTCATAGACGACCGGCTTCCTAATAATTGATAATAATGAGCGCGCTTTCTACCAAATAAGGGTCCAAAACTACTAACTACCTTGTAACTACTATTAACCTTGTAACATAAACCACTGTTTATTTTCCTTCTCATATATGCTTGAATCATGTTAATTGCACAGTTACGAAAACACGACTTTTGTTCAGTTTTTGTTAGAGTTCGCCTCCACTGTTACGGCCATCGCCATTTCAGTCGGTGTCTGGAGGAGAATTCTAGCGGCTGACTGCTCTAATCGGTGGTGTTCCGTGGTTTCTTCGATCAACACCAGGCTAATGCCGGAGCAGTACCCTACCAAACGGACCGCGAACCGCGCGCGAACTTTCCTTCCTCGCCCTTTACACACGCACGTACACTAACATGCACAACACTACCACACATACCGGTATACCAGCCGGAGACTTCGAACTTGTCCCGGCTGGGGCGGTGCCCTGCTGGTGGGAGAGTCCTGGTTAGGGGGAAACCCTGATAGCGGACGGTAGGTTGGCGCCGGATCTCGCCATCCAGCGGGAAATGATCACCGCCATCTCTCGAGGGGAAAAAACATGCACTACAATTATGAGCCCAATGACCTAAGCTTTTGACGCGCCCGAAATCACTAATCAACCAACCAACCAGCCATCGCCATTCCTGTCGCCTCTGCAGCCATTCCGCCATCTTCACTGTCGCCGCCTCCGCCACTGGGTTTTGGGGCAACCCAGCGTCAGGATATTGCTCGCAAGATTCATGGAGAACACTGCGCCTTCACTACACGTGGCATCCTTTACGGCGCTGTTAAGCCGACTCCCGTTGGCTTTCATTTCGTTGAATACAAGACGACTGCCAAGATCAAGCAATGAATATTATACGTGAAGTTAGTTTAATTGTGACGTGCACGTAATTCATTAGCGGAACAAGCAAGTGAAGTTGTATAGTTGAGTGTTTATTTGTGACCTGAGGGAATTAATAGAAGATTGACCTCCGAGCACAGCGAGTCTCTCTTTTGAACCAGATGTATTTTTGATTGAATTAGGCGTTTTCACAATGAGGAATTTTCTGTTCGGAAGTTGTTTACGAAGCTTCAAATTGTTTCATGCTTTTAACAAGTGTATTTATTTACTACGTTAATTCAAATTGACGTTAACAAATCTGTCGATCTTGTCCTTTTGAAAAGTTTGTCAGTTTCGAGTTTATACAACTGTTACATGAAAGTCGTTGATATTGAATGGATTTGATTGAATAATAATGAATAATTAATTTATTGATTGACTGATTTGTCTCTTAAACTAGCTACGTTACGGTTATGTTCATCAATGCGACTTTGAAGTCATAAAATATTTGCACATTGATTATGACTTCACTCAGCATTCTTTTCCAGGGCGTTAACTGTGAAAGAAATGTCTTGGTCTGGATGGTAACAAACGTATCAGCTGCCTAGAAACGCATAGGTGCTAACAGTGAGAATCAGTGCCTTACCAGTGGATGTAGCCGTGAGTAACGGTGGTATGTGACACGGCCCTATTCACAGTCGTCACTTCGTAAGTAAATTTTACAGGAGTTACCACGACGTTTTTCAATTGATAGTTGCACTTTATTCACGCACATAAGGAACTACTTGTAGCTAAAAGGAGGTTTAAAGAATGCTTACTTCCCTTTTGTGTCTATTTTAGTAAATAATGTGTCATTTATCAGAGCGAATCTACCAAATCAGCGTGGAAGATTGAATTTATCAAAGTCTCAAACTGACATTTAGAGTGAAGAAAGCACTTAGCTCTCCTGTACGACTCGGGATAGAAATCGATATAATGATTCGGTAAACAGATAAATAGGTTTGATAGTAAGGGAACTTAATCAAATAACACTGTAAGAACACTGAAAGTTAGGAAATATTCTAAATCCAGTGCTGGACGATCTCTCGTCGCATTATGATTGATTTCTATAAAATTCCATCTGACATTAAAATTAACTGCTCATGAAATTAATAATTTTGCACATATCAAACACATCAATGAACAAACTTTGTTAATATCAAGAATATAATTTAAAGTAATAAAACGCAAAGCTAACAATTTAAATCATGAAACCCTTACTATTGATTTAATCATTTTTTATTTATGTGGAAATTGAAGTAAAAGATTTTGTTTTTTCTAGCAATGTAACATAGTTGTAAAATCGTTTGCATGTTGTATCGAATACCTGAAATATATTATTCGAAATACCAATGAAAAGTACTTGTCATAATATTATCTAGAATAAAAACCCAACCTTCAATGCAAATTATCAGTTATAAAAAGTGACAATTTGAGGAAATAAAGAAACTACAATACTACAGAAAAAATTATTTTCATGTACAGAATATCTGCAGTAATTGTAGGGAAGTTTGGCCACATTCTATATACATTATTATTTTTGAAACTGGTAAGGAAATAACATAAGTTGCTTTTAAGGCAATTAACTAAAGGAAAAGGGGCCATTTTAATGAATATTTCGTCAATTGTGGGTCTGATAGTCCAACGAGTGGACATGACGATAAACATCAAAGAACCGCAAATGCCTTTATTCCAGTTAGCCACAATCCCTCCTACAATAAAGAATTTCTGAGGTACGGAGAAACATGGAAAATACGATTGTTTGTGCACAAGTTCAATTCGTTATATCGGGTGTTTCATCTCATGTGAACACGGGGTCTGATAAAATGACCAAGAATTCCATTGTACTTTGTCTTGGTTGATGATTGAAGTGAATGCGAAGATTCTACGTTGATAATGATGACGGTCAATAAAGTGCTAAGACACACAAAAACGATTTAATGTCTTATCGTACATGGTTCATCTGTACTAACAATAACCAGATAAGTCGGGCAAAATGATTGATTGTTCCAGTAATTCAACATGTAATTAAATAAAGAAACATTTCATCTTAACACTGCATTAACAGAATTATATAGTTCGTTCATCGATGTTTATCTGAAATTGCTTATATATTATGGTGATATTGATCAGAACTTTGATAATGCAGTTTCTAATTCAATACGCAGTATATAATTCAATTATATATGACACAAAGTTATGAACAATATATAAAATCAACTATTTATGTTTATGGAGTGGCAGTGAGGAAAGAAATACTGTATTTCTTATTATAGGATAAACATATGATTGAAGTAAAAACAATGTATTCTGCTAAGAAAATAATTATTCGGAAACAGAATTCTAGGGGTTGGTTATTCTAGGGGTTAGATTACCTAGGGAATTCTAGGTATCTGATTATTTGTAGGATGTAATTGTCTAATAGAATTTATATCACTCTTTTGATTTAATGAAATTAAATACAGTTATTTTTATTTTTTAAAAATTCTAGTCAACTCGTATTTGTTCCTTTTTGCACTAATTTGCAAGTTTTATTTCTTCAATAGACAGAGACAACCCAAATGAAACATTCAAGCAAGTTATTTCATTCCTGAAAGCCAGATGTCGATTTAGCCGTGGTCGCCTAATCAATGTATTCTCCTAGCCTTGAGCGCTATGTGACAAAATTACCATGGACATTAGAGGGTTCAAATGCATTTTATAGAAAATTCTATTGGCTTTTAGAAACTTCTTATCTACTTTGGTCTATTTAGTAACATTGGTGGTATTCGCGAACACTAAAGAAGAGCGCATTTAAATAATGCTTTCTGTAACGAACACAAAGGAATGATGAAACTTTTACGAGGATTTATGTAAACAATATTTATTCTTGTTTTAAAGTAATGTGAATATTTACGATGATAAAAATAGAACTTCCGAATTGTATAAAACTACAAAACAATTATATAAAAAGTGTATTATAAATTAAACATGATGAAATGTATATTTTAATTAAACCCCATCAAGGAAAGTAGGGCAGTTTACGAAGCAAATCCGTACAGACAGACAAATATTGCACAAATGGATTTTTATATCATGTAAATAACCGTTTGTGATTATAAATAGTCAATTATTTGTCTGTTTGTAAGCTCAATATTTTTTATATTTTTTAACTATTTATAGACACATTTTTACAGGGGCATTACAAATATACATTTTTAAAGGGGCTTTTTAAATATAATGCTATATATTTACTTCTTGCTCAAAACTAATATTAATTGTTATTACAATCATTATAAATAAACAATTGATTTTCTATTTTTTATCAACCATCCTGGTGAGCTTAAACTAAGGCATTGAATTTTGGAGTTCAATTTCTTCGAAATTCACTTCTATGCTAAATAGGAATAGCACTTTTGAACTCAATCACTTTTTCATCAATAGAATGAATACTTGAATTTATGTTTAGATACGATTTTCTGATTTTCTACTTTTGTGCGCACGTTATAAATATATTTTTGAAACCAATTTCACTGATATTATGGAATTATTTTCACATATGAGCTATGGACTTTGCTAGTAAGTGGATTTGTTCTTAAATTGCTATGAAAATTTTTTAATATAAAATAATAATGTTGTCTAACATTTAGCAGAAAACTGGAATTAACATGGTATACATGCACTATTAAAACTTAGCACATTATTTATGCCGCACATTACGAGCAGAGGGAAAGGCATTTTAAACATTTATTTTGGTTAAACATTGATTCATAATCTGTAATTATTTAAAAATTAATCCATAATTTCCGGAATCCATAATGAATCCGTAATTTTTAATCCCTAACTTCTGTAATGTTATTGGACGGCTTTCTTGGCACTAAAATATGTAGAAGATGCAATTGAAAATTATCCACTTCAGTATATTACGTTCATTATTATGAAGTATTAACATATTTCTAATGAAATCGTCTGAATAATATTTAAACGGTTCAATAAAAGCTAGGAAAATAAAAGTGTGGCGACACCTTCACGGAAGATGACAAATGTATTGATCTTACTAAAAATCCATTGGGAAATGCATAAGGGAAAAAACGACGAATACAAACCTCATTCATTCTACTGTCAAAGTTTAAAAAGAAGCGCCACAGGCAAACTCATTTTGGAATAGAAAGCCTCAAAAGCCTGTTGCCTGTTGTCCAACTTCCAACCATGTCCAAAAGGACATTTCAGCTGCTACAATCAGAGACTGTCGAATGTCAGCTGTAACGAAATTGCTTGTTGTTTCCGTTTTCCACAGGGAAGATGACTGCAGACGGAAACGTAGTTGCGATTAATGGAGTTGATAAAGTCGCGATCATCTCATATTTATGGTCTCTGGAGGCAAAGAATAAGGTCATATTTCTCGGCTGGACACGTCCATAAATACTACAATCTATCTCAGACAATCGTGCTAAAGTCTGGAAAAGCTCCCGAAGAAAAGACAAGAAACTTAATATTGTGCTGAACTACAAATTCTAATATATTTTACTTTCGTGTAAAAGTAGTACATGCAAAGTTATATAAAATTGCAAAATATGAAAATCGAGATATTGGTGAAATATTAGTTTTGGTGGAAGTTTATTTCAAAATATTTGCCCGTCTGTCTGCCCGTCCGTCCGACTCTTTAAAATACTATCATCTAAATTATAACAAGGACTTTTAGCAAAATGAATATTCTTGAAACCAAAAGGTTGACATGACAGCTTCTTGGGTTTAAAAGGGATCTGTTATGTTTGGAGGCTATAAACGCCTCTAGGACATTTTAATTTTTTTCTTAAAAATAGCTTCAATATATTTTAAAATATTTTAGTCGATTAGAGCAAAACACGCTTATAAAACCGGCAAAGATTTTTTTTTCATTAAAACCTCTAAATTTTCGAAAGTTGCAAAACTGTACAATTTTTTAGACCTCGGCTCAAAAGTACAGAATTGAAAAAATATATTTTATCGAAATGAAATCCATTAACCTATTAACTGTCACGATCCCCAATTGGGGATTTCACAACATTTTCATTGTTGTTTGACATTGTGTAATATAATTTGCAAATTTTATTTCTTCGATAGATGTAAAGTACCTAAACAAAACATATAAGCAAATTTTTTCATTCATATTAATAAAAATAAATCTTTAAGTAATGTCAGGTACACTTTTTTATATATGGCTATTTTTCTCATAGTTTTGTGTGATATTGTAACACTAAAATAATTTTCAAGATTTTATCAAAAAGACATGAAAAGTGCCTTCAAAAGAACTTCATTCATCAAAGGCACACAGTTCTTTCATTCTTCAAAAGAACACAGTTTATTTAATAATATGGACATTATATAATTTCCATTAAAAGATCAAAATTATTGATATGAGTGGTGGTGGTGGTATGCCAAGTAGAATCGGGAAGGTCTTTGCAGCTTGGTGCATGCGCCAAGATAGCTATCGCCTCATGGGCTGATACATAACCACTTCCCTTTACACACGTAGGTATTCTAACGCCATCAACGTAAGCCCCGTGAGTTAAGTTTCAATACGTTCAATTTTTAATAATGTCGGAAGACAATTATTGTTGGTGTAAGTTTTACCAACTGTATTGAAATTAGTTTGTTAATGCCTTACTTTACGTGGCAAAACTTGGACTACCAGACATGCTCGTTCGTCCGACCACGGAATTTCGCAACACCATCTAGCGGAGAAAGAAGGAATCACTCAGGCGAAAACTATGAATTTAGCTCACAAATAATGAGCTTTACTTCCTCTCCGAAGGAAGGAGTACGAAGAATTTTTTCGCCTTAAAAATCCTCGGCTTCGATGATCCCGCAAACATGGGTACAACAGACCGATACGCTAATCGTTATACCACTAAAAAGACCAAATTTCTCCAAAATATTTTAAATTAGACATTTTATCTAAAGAAGTTGCATTATGGGCTTTTCTTATCCAGAACTATTTTTTCTGTAGCATGATAAATAAAAATACTAAAAGACAGCAATGAATTTATTTATTTGTTACGCTGGAGGTGAAGAACAGGTTTGAAAATAAATTTGAACCCTTGCTTTTTTCAAAATTTCAGAGGTTTTAATAGAACTAGAAATAGAACTTTACCTTCTAATTTGTCAGCGCACGTTTTTCTATTAAAGCAAACATTTTTCAAAAGAATATTTACAGTCAGTTTTCAAAACAAAAAATGGGAAATGACCCAGATTCATCATGTTAAGTACTCCTAAAAATTAAACTAGAAATGTTTTTTTTTTCTTTCTGGCCGGGTTCTCAAGAATGTAGACCACCGTACTCCGTCAGGACTCAAACCTAGGACCACCCTGTCAGAGGCGCTGCAGTGACATCAGTTGATGCACTAAGCTACCGCTCCCGGTCAGCAGTTAGGAGATGGTGATGGCTCTAGGGTCTGATCAGCCCGGAAGTTATCCAGCTGGATTCTGGATTAATCATGGCATTACACTGAGGGGAAATTACGGAGGGGGAATTGAGGGGAATTTGTTCCACGCACGCGAATTGCGTGTGACTCCACAACCAACCTGAAAAGCTGGTTAGCTTCTGCCTTATTGTTGTGTTCTGACATATCCAGATGCCATTCCGTAAGCGTGACTTTGTGCACCTAATGGGGGAGTTAAAAGGGCGAAAATCTATGTCTCTATCGTGGGGACTGGCAATAACTTGGAAGTAGATAAAGCAGCCTTTTCACGTTTAAAAAAATCTATATTATTAATTTCCTGCACGCGAAGATATTTAAAGAAAGTGAACCACTCTATGTCTCTGTTATGGGTATCAAAGGTTCTTTTACATATCCAGGAACTCGAATACAGAAAGCATGAATGCGAAAATCCAGAAACAATGACTCATATTCAATTTTAACTTAAAATTCAAATACATTCATTCAATTACGTTATTCCTCCTATTCTTATATTTAGCATACTGTACAAATTTCTCATAATCAGTGAATCACTGTTCAACATAAATGACGTCATGCAATAGCAAGGCTTTGGAGAAGAGCTATCCCCTATTAAATATTTGCTATTTACATGTTGTACAATGAAACTGTGGATTATTTTATACATACATATTTATGGTATATAAAGAACTCTTGTACTCTACAAATACCATACAATGTTAATGCAGTATTAGTGGATTCTGTTTTGAATAAAATATTTAGTTTATTGCGTTATTTTACGCGGGCATTTACTATTTGTTTTTCTTGAGCAGTGTGCGAGCTACTGTTTGGAAAATCATTATGTGCGTTTTCATCCAGCAGCATGTTTGCTAGTGAAGGCCACAAGTAAACTACAATATTAGCACATCAGCAATTCTACAACACAGTACTACAAGCAAAACTTCGAACACAGCAGAAAAGGTCCACAATGTTACATCTATATCTTTCTACATATTCGACTGTGAATGCCAAAAGCAGAGATCAATACCATTAAAAAGAAAGTGAAAACTCGCAGAAGACGTCGACTCTAAATAAATGGCGGACAGATTGAAACTCGACAAACCTGACGTTGTCCTCTGCAAACGGGTAGACTTTGAACGCGCCCTTACCTGGAAAAGAAGAGAAAAGCACAAGGTCATCAAAAGTGAAACAGGATCTCAGATTGGCGCAGTGCCGTTTGCTCGTTCTATAGACCCCTCGACAGAAAGCTCTCATTTATTAAAGCGAAAAGCGAACGCGTTCACGTTGCATTCAGCGTGTGTTGCTTGCTTCGAAAAGAAGAAAAAAGGGTGGATGCCAAATGGTCTGGTACAAATCCTGCGATCGGCAGAAACAGCAGGAGAGCATTAATCATCAGTTTTAAATGCACGTGAAAGCAAGAAACTCAGCTAAACTATAGAATTTGCAATACCGTTGACCACGAAGTAGCATTGGCTCCATTAAAAGATAAATTAATTTTTTTGTTAAAGTAGTGGAAATTTATTCTGTACTGTTGTTACTTTAGTTCAATCTGTTCTATATTGATAAAGCCAATTTCGTTGTTAATAAAAGTAGAAACATATAGCAGATTATAATTTTCGAACTTCTAAAAAAGTTTAATGTTTACTAATAAAAAATAAATTTCCCTTTCAAGCACTTTCAAGAACTCGAACATAGGACCTTCCAGTCAGAGGCGCTGCAATGACATCAGTTGATGCACTGAGTTACCGTTGCAGGTCACTGTATGTTGATTCACTGACAGATATTTCATCTTTTAAGGAAGGGAATAAGATCGAAGCCGATCCCGCTACTGTAGTGAATATTTTACCAGGACATTGGAAGGCCTGAGCAGTATTCCTCCCCCACAGGGATGGTGAAATCAGGAGCAGACTTACACTTCAGCTTACGGGGGATTTTTTCCCCAAGTATTTTCCACCGGCGTGGCACCATCCCAGCTGGAACAAGATCTGTTCTACCGACATGTGAGGTAGTGTATAGCATGATAGCGTTTTTTTAAAGAAAGAGTTGAGGATAGGACAAGAAAGAGAAAAGAAATATTGCGCACGGTTTGTGGTCCGTTTATGAGGGTACTGCTCCGGCACGCGCCTGGTGTTGCTCGAGGAAACCATGGAAAAGTACCAATCTGAGTAGCCGGCCGCTAGAATTCTCGTCCTGAGTGCGAAAAATTGGACCCAGTGATAGAGCTAGAGTTGAAAATACACCACTGTGAGGACTCAAACCCTACGATCTCGAGGTCAAAATTTCTGCTGAGGTAACGTAATGCTGGATCTGAGCCAACTCATCCGGACCGTTCTATATGTTCTTTCTGAGAACATCATCTGTAGATTTAACATACCTTCCGAAATCATCTACCAAATTGCTGGATGGCATATTTTGAAGTTGACCAAATTGCATAATGAAAATATGTAATCAAGATATCCTACTGGTAAGCAGTCACCATCCCAAGCAAGCTAGAAGCAACATTTACGATACTAACATTGGCATCAAGTTGTCAACCCTCCGACCATTCTAGACTTTTGGAACTTTAATGAAGTTTAAAAAAATATAGAAAAATTGTGGCTACCTATTTACTGGCTCGATGTGGACGGTGGATATTTAGAAAGTTCTGTGTACTCGATAATCAATCTAGACTTTAACACTTGAGATGAAATTCAAGTGATTCAGCCAAAGCTGTCATTGACGAAACAATCGTGACCGTAGATTGTCGACTTCTTATCAACAAGTTCTCATTTTGCTCCATACGTGGGGATACGTGAGCAATGATGAGAATTTGAAAATGTTAACCAAACATCTGAGTAATTATTTGAATTTTCAATTTTCTAAAACACTAAAATTAGGAGTGTATTCGTGCATCCAACACAGGGTCATAAAATATTTTTGAAAGTATGTGTTCATCTAGACATATTAGCACCATAGGGAGTCACGTGATCTCAATTAGAGTGTGGTAAATCAACTCGACAACTCACGGTATCAAACTCTCGAACTGAAATTTTAGTGCTTCATAAAATCTAAGCGCCAGAGTTACAATTTTTCGGTGTTAGTTACTATAGTGATACAATAAATATTCAAATTGTGACCAATGCCTAGGGTTTTGTAAACATACATATAAGTGAAAATGAATTACGAATGAATAGACACAAAGATTTACTCTCAACCACTAGTTTTGGATTTTAAAATGAAGTTCTCTCAATGTTTTATAATTACTTACCTTATTAACTTTGTTATTATTTAGCTTGTTTTATAATTATTAAATTCCTTCAACAATGAAGACATAACGTAATGGTATTTACAGCCTGGCAATTACCATATAAAAATCTTTGCATGAAAATATTTAACTTTTCGTCTTGGGTGAAGAAGTCCACTCTATAAAAATGTTTGTGGTCCTTTCGTCTAACCTTCCCTTCGGCAACTCGCATTCTTGCAGCATTTCTTTTCTATAAAATTCAACTTCCTAGCTGCGCGGTGCGTCCGTTGAAATACAGCTCGCGCAGTCGAGCGCGGCGGCCTCTGGCGGGTCTGCCCGCCGCCTCCGCCGCCGCCGCCGATAAGAGAGCCCGGAAAGCAATGAATAACGCAACGGGGCGAGTGCGACGCGGTCAGCGGTGGAGAGAGGGCGTTGCCATCGCCTACGTCGCCACCATTGCCGCTGCCGACGCGACGGCCCAACGGATTTCTCGGGCGCCGCGCCCAAGACAAACAAGCATCGGCAAGCGCAATCGATGATCGCGCGTCCCGCACAATCCCATTGGTCGCGGGCGACAAAAGACGGCGTGGCGCGCGATTGGTGAAGTGGGGAGGTGGTAAGGGGTAGAGGGATTGCAGCACTAGAAAGTGTAGATAGTGAAGTGAAGTGAAGTGTGGTATGAATGAGTGAGTGAATGTGTTTGTATATATAAATTTAAAGTTTGAATGAGTGAGTGAATGCAAAAAAGAAAATAGAAGAACAATAACAACAATTTAAAGAACTTAATATGAATATTTAAATAAAAAACCATTGTATTAAAACGCATCGCCCAAAGTGGCTTGTTCTAGTTTTAAGTTAGTTATTAAGTTAGTTTTTAGTTAGTCTTTTTAAGTCATCGCCCTCCCGCAGCTCCAAAAGCCGAAAGGCTGGAGTAAATGTGTACACCCTTATCTTGAATAAATTCCCGCCTCGCTAGGGTAACTAGCGAGGGGAAAATGAAAAAAAAAAACTAGAAAGCGATGTAATGGAGGTGTTGCCAACCTCTGGTACGTAATTCGGCAAAGGATTCGTGAGAACTTATTTGATATTCCATTATTAAAATATACTCGGATTAAAGGTACAGGGAAACCTGTATTAAACTGTCAACAATATTTCCAATGAAATTGAAAGAAATGTAGCGATTCTCTTACTAAAATTTATGATAACAGAAAGCAAACATCAGGTGTAATATTTTCTTTTTTCAAGGAAGAAATATTTACTTTGCAGGTAGCACGTTTAATAACATTAACTACGAAATACAAGTAGAATTTGCAGCTTTAACGCACGTCCCGCATAATCTCATTGGTAGCTGATAACAAAAGATACGACAGCAAGAGAAGAAGGTGTAAGAAGTTAAAGCTAGGAAGAAAGATCGTTGCTCTAAAGAGCGATGTGTTGGAAGTGTTGCCAACCTGCGTTGCAAAATTCTGCGAAAGATGTAGAAGAATTTATTTTATATTCCAGCATTATGTAAAAATATTCAACGCATAGTGAAAACTGTTTAAGTGGTCAACAAATGTTTCCGGCAAACATTAACAGTTTTAACAGTTGGCCGCTTAATACATGGTGGGAACAAAGAAAGCGTTCATTTTATCGATGTTTCCTATTAGTAATTAAAATCCTTCACTTGTTGACACCTTTGTAATTACAAAGTTGATATATACCTAAAGTTTGTTACACTCCTGCGCACGTCTCCCACATGGTTTTCCGTTTGTCACCAGCACCAAAATATGCATGAGGCGACGCCGAAGGGAGGAATTGAAGGTAGTTGGTAGGAGCTGGGATGAGAGATTTCTGCATTAAAGAGAGATGTGTTAAAGATATTGACGCCCTCTACTGGGTAATTCCGCAAAGAATACGGAAGAATTTATTTCATATTCCAAATCATGGAAACGCATTTTCTAATATTCAGTATTATTGTGTGACTTCAGTAACGGCTATTATTAAGTGCAAAGACGCTACATGTAAATAGTATTCAGGATCGAGAACAAAACTCTCTTCTAGTATTATTCAACATTGAATTTCAACATTCAACCCTAAAAACTGACTTCTTAATTCCGTTCTTTAGATCCTCTCTTTAACTTCCGTTCTGCGTCAAATTACTACTATTATTACTGACTACTATTACTATATTATCTACGTTAAGAGCGTGAATCGAGATAGTTATCTATTATGTCGATTGTTCACACAATATACTCGTATACTTCTAATAACTTGCCTAAACAAGCAAATTGATTGATTTTTCGTTTTTCCGGGAGCGTCAACTGCTTTGGTCATTAGTCCCGTTAGTGTAGTGCATGTTTATTCTCGTGAGATGGCGCTCATCTTCCCCCGCTGGATGGCGAGATCCGGTGCCAAACTACTGATCAAAGCAGCCGGCCGCTAGAATTCTCCTCCAGACAGCGACTGAATTCGACCTAGCGGAAAAGCTAGTGTCGAAAATCCTGCCGCCGTCGTCAGGACTCGAACCTAGGAACTCCCGGTCAGAGGCGCAGCAGTGACATCAGTTAATGCACTGAGCTCCCGGTCCTAAACAAGCAAAGAAGCAGAATGTAATACATTGTTAGTTTTAGTTCAAGATTATGAATTACAGGAGGCACTCCTAAGGGGATACGAAAGACTGATATTTTAAAGTTAACTCCGCTGATGCTACATCATCGGCTTTTGTGTGATATTTCTTAGCAAAATGGCTCAACGATAAGTATTATGGACTGTAGTTCTAGAGTTAACTTTATTACAAACCGAGATGATTGTCACTGTAAAGAATTTATATAAAAATAAACAAGAAAATATTATGTAAATTTCAATGAAAACGTTTTCATTCTGCTTCAACTGTTTCGATTAACAGTGATCGTGATAAAGTAACCACAATACCAATGCTTAAAACACCTTAAAACTTATAGTGCAGAAATAAAAAAGAGAAGAAAAGAAGCCCCCAAAAGACTGAAAAGCATAGCTTATAGAGAATTTGGTAACTAAAGTTGGCAACGCGACTTATCCATACACATGGGTGCCGCTGTAAGGGCGACAAAGGAGGCCGTAATAAATAAAATATCATCAATTTTCCGGAAAGTCGTTTCTTTTAAAAAGGAAGGACGTTGAGAGTAAAAAGGCAACTTGTAGGCAGTCAGAATCGGTAATTTGGGCGTACTTTCACTGCAACAATGTTCCCCCTCCATTCTCCTTCCTCGCACACAGCTTTGTGAGGCAAATGACTCCAATTTGATGAATAAAGAACGGCATCTGGTTGAATGGAGCTTTTAGATGAATTACTGCTTATTGTAGACGAGTTAACAAGAAGTTGAATATGTTAAAACGTCTTTCCAATTGTAAGATCATAATTCACATTATAAAATGAACGTGTTCCTTGCATTTTACTCAGTCTATCGCTGAATTAATGGTTACTACGCTGTACATTTAATCTTGAAGGTTAGAGATCAGTTTTGGCCGAGGAATATGCTTTTCGTAAGGAAAGAAAGTCATCAGTATAAAGCTTGCAGCCTCGTTAAATATGCTGGCAAAATTAAATCGTCTGGTAATTCCTAAAACAATCAAATAGCTGTAAATCAGCTTAGTTTGGGAACGACGCCACTTAAGTCACACCATTGGCAATAATGCAAACCGGTTCTATCAGCACTCACTGTTGCACCTTTAAAACGTATATTTTTAGTGTTTTAAAATTCGTGAAATTGTTTAAAAAATCTGATGATTTTCTAAGACACTATCTATCATCCAATCTACATATTTATCTATCCATCGATCTACTTACATCTACCTACATGAACATAGGATCGTCCTTTAATCTAGCAACCCATCTCTAAGAGGATTTGCTTTTGTGGTGAATTGGCAACCATGTATCTATGGTACGAATCATGACTACAGTGGCGGGCACGTCAGGACGTCAAAGGAGGAGGTGAGGGCCAGGTCATAAGCTGCAGCAACTTCCCTGTTACCGCTTTTTTCTTCCCTGTTACCGTGCTTTTACCATTCGAGACTCATGATGGCCAGGTATGAGTCTCACTAGCCGCAATCCTTTCCGGCAGACCGAGGTAGGGCAGGGTGGACTCGAGTCGGATGGACGAGGGCATTAGTGGGCGAACAAAACCTCAGTTACTGCGATTCTCTCCCAACAAATCCGAGATATTCAAGTTGTGGAGAGAAGTTTCATTTATTGATTTATTGGCCGAGACGTAACAACAATAATTAATTAATTAAAGCCTGCTCAGAAAGAGATTGGAATATCTCAAGAAAATCATCGCATTATTATTATTATTATTATTATTATTATTATTATTAATTTTATTAGTATTAGTATTATTAGCAGTATTATTATTTACATCGTCGTCATCATCATCATCATCATCATCAGATACATTCAATTCCAGTACGTACTTTCAATTTCAGTACGTACTATTGCTCTTAGGCTAAAAAAAATACTTATATAAACAGTTCATCGTCCAACGATAATGCGCAACACTTTTCATTAAACAAACGTTCACTTACAACTGATAATCTATAAGATGCAACCATGAGAAAATTATATGTGGACAACACCGTCAAGTGTGAATAATTCGAATATGTGCGTTTTAAGTTCAATTCAATTCTCAGATTAATTAGGTAACTGATCATACAATATAGTCTTGAGTGCTTTCATAGACCTGCCGAAAAGCTACATATTTGATGACTTAAAGACTTTGTGACTTACATTTTTTGTGACTTAAAATTGTAATTTAAGCTTAACTGAAAACAGAAGACAAAGAAAAATTTTGTGATTGAATAATATCAATTGTTTTGCTAATAATAATGTTCAATTGTTTTGCTAATTGAATTCAATTACACAGATTGATATTGCCCTGTGTCTCTCTCTAAGAAAATAATTAATATCAAAAGTCTAATATCGTTAATTAATTTCATTAACTCAAAAATACACCATGTAATCAACTTACACTCGCATAATACCGGGTGAGGAAACAAAAACGAAACCAAGTTGGTCGGTGTATTCATATTTACGATACATCGTCCCATCATCAAACATTTTTTATTCCACTCCGCGCGCGAAAACTAAAATAATCTCGTTTCCTCCGGAATAATTCAAGCGCAAAGAAAACACATTTATTCTTGTGACATCCCTCCTCCGACGCGGAAAGTCTTTGCACCAGTGTCACGAGGAACTTCATCGAGGGCACAGCCTCACCAAGCAAGATATTCGGTCCGAACTCTGGGACAAAACACAAGTCTCATATCATGATATCTTCGGGGATCCTCCCGTCTCCTAACTTTGATTGGTTCTCCTTCACAGCGGCGAGACGCGGAAGCAGCGGGGAGGAGAGGGGGGTAGCGGGGAGGTCGGAGAGAGACAAGGCCGCCAAGGAAAGAGGCTGGCGGGGAGAGGGGGAGGGAGGCCCGCCTGGCGCTATTATCTCCCCTTGTCTTCAATTCTTCCCGGCCCCGCCTGCCTTTGCTGGGTGATAGAAGACTGGCGCTCCCAAGCGGACAGAGACGCTGGGCGGGGCGGGTAGGAGGGGAAGGCCGTGGCTGAGTAGGTGGCGTGAGCGATGGCCAGTCGGCGGCCGTAGTGGTAGCGGGATTGGGTGGGCGACGGGAGTGGGGAGGGGTGTGGGAAAAGCGGGAACGAGTAAGGTTGGGAAGGGGGTCTGAGCGAGATTAGAGACAAGAGTGAACGCGCGGATTGAGGAGACGAACGTGGTGGCGGGGTTGGGTGCGGACCGGGGAAGCAGGCATGATCAGGGAAGCAGGTGGGAGCGGGGAAGCAGGCGGGAGCGGGGAAGCAGGCAGGAGCGGGGAATTAGGCGTGAACGGAGAAGCAGACGGGAGTGAGGAGGCAGGCGGGAGCGGGGAAGCAGACGGGAGCGGGGAAGCAGGCGGGAACGGGGAATTGGGCGTGAGCGGGGAGGCGGGCGGGAGGGGGGAAGCAGACGGGAGCGGGGAAGCAGGCGGGAGCGGGGAAGCAGGCGGGTGCGAGGAAGCAGACGGGCGAGGGAAGCAGGCGAAAGCGGGGAAGAAGACGGAAACGGGAAAGGTGACGGGCGCGGGCAAGCAGGCGGGAACGGAGTTGGTGACGCGCACAGAAGCGAGATTGGAAGGAGGATCTCGGGCGAGAGTAAAAGTAAAGATGAAGGCGAGGATGGGCACGAGGGGGCGAAAGTGGAATTGCAGGAGGAGCAGAAGCATGGTTGGAAGCGGGGGGGGAGTGGAGTTGGTGGGGGCGTAAGCGGGTTGAGGCAGGGAGGGAGCTGGGTTGGTGGCGGGGAGGTGAGGGACATAGCACGGGTAATAACGTGGTGGAGCCACAAGAAAGAGAGCTGGCGTTTTCAAGAGTAAGAGATAGAAAGATACAGCAAAGAGTAAGAGACCAGAGTGGAAGCGAGGCGAAAGCAGCAGGGCAGGTTGCGGCGAACACAATGGTGGCGAGGGCGGCGACGAATGGGAGAGCGGCGGAGGTTGCAGCATCCACATCAGGAGTGGCAGAGGCAGTGACGATGATGAGGACGGAAGGGACGGTGGCAGAGACGGCGCTGCAGCCGTGGCGGTGGCAACGGCAATTGCGAGGGAGGCAGCGAGCTTCTTTTATTTCGCCTCTTTGGAGCGAACGGGTTTCTTCATCAGACCCGTTTTCGGTCTCTCGTCTTATTCACAGCTGCGCTGTAGTAAGGAAGTGACCGAGAAGTTCCTCCCGTAGGAATTATTCTTTTCTTCATAGAAGTGAAGAAAATGCTGCCTGTAAGTTTTTAACTACCCCCGAATGGTTTTCATGCGAAGAACTCAACCGCGTACTATCCTGTTCTGGGTCATTTTATTTACTCGGGTGATAGGTAATGAGAGAATTTTTAGCTTCTGCAATAGTTGATATATATGTACCATGATTGCATGAAGAAGAATATTAGTTTTTTGTGAATATCTCATTAACATTTTTTGATATATCAATATAGTTGATACACAAATTCCATTCATACATGTATGATAAGAATAATACTCAATAATTTTAACAATGGTGTTAATGATGTGTCTTATTTTCAATTCTCAATTATATTATTTCAGATCGGTTCTGTTTAAATGATATAATAATAGAAGTTGAAAACTTATATGTTTAAATCCATGAAAAATATTTCAGGAAAGTCAATTATCAAATATTTTTATTTATTCCACTAACATAATTGTATGAACAAATGTAAATTACCACATAATTATTTTTATCTGCAAAAAATTCAAGAGGGAGAGACTCCTCTTTATTTAAAATAATACATGCCTAGAGTAAAATCAATAGAAGAAACAAATATACATTAAAAATTGTTTTAATAATTACTAAGTAGCCAAAATTCTGCTGAACAAGAATAAATAAAATGGTTTTCCAAAAAGTAGCACGCATAGTGCTACGTTTGGAAAACTTGATTTTGGCTTAGGAAGAACAAATTAATAATTTGAAATAATACTACCATCAATTGAATATTCTACACCCCCCCACAACAGCATTCATTACGAATTTAGGTCTTTTGTTTCGTTCTACTTAACTGATAGTGGTTTGTTAAATGCCTTTAAGCCTTCCCACCTTTAAGAGTGGCTCTTCGTTCCTCTGTTTAGTTGCAGTGTGTTGCCACAACAGACCACAATACTAAAAAATAAATAAAATCTAGGAAAATAATTTTGGCAATTCATGAATCGAACAGATTCTTGAAAAAATTATGACAGTTAATAATTCATTTATTTAAGTTTCTACAAAGTGACGTTTCAAGGCTCAATTTGCCCCTTCATCAGCCTAGAAAACAACACATTTATTGAATACTATACATTGTCAAAAACACATAAGAGGGTACCCAACACAAAAAGATCTGAAACGTACTTTATTATATATTTCACAAAATTCAAACTAAGAAATAATTTAAAGAAATTTTGTTGGCAGTCTCCAAATGTTTTAAAAAATCAAAATACCTAGCTTTCATTATGAAGACTACAGGCCTGCCATACCAATTGTGATAATAATTTTGTATTCTAACGGTCAAAGAGAGGCACATGAGAGGAAGGAAAGAAACGTTTTACTCAAAGATTTCCAAACAAAAAAATTTTGAACTGATTTTCTAATATCAAAACTAAACATGAACAATTACAATATTTAAAAATTCCTCAATTAACTATCGTAAAGTCTAGTGAAACTATTTGACTCAATTTGCGATTCATAAATCATAATAAAATAAAAAACTACAATCGATTGAATATTTACCGACACACTCCCAACAGCTTTCATTAGGAATTCAGCTGATTTGTTTCGTTGTACTTTGGTTGGTTAGTGATTGCGGCGCGTCAAAAGCTTATATCAATAGTCCCGTAGGTGTAGTGCATTTTTTCTCGGGAGATGACGGTGATTTTCCCCCGCTGGATGGCGAGATCCGGCGCCGACGTAACGTCAGGTAGTGGGGTTTCCCCCTAACAAGGACTCTCCCACCAGCGGGGCACCGCCCCAGCCGGGACAAGCTCTAAGCTCCCGACCGGTCTCCCTGGATGTGTGGTAGTGTAGTGCATGTTAGTGTAAGTGTGTGTGTAAGGGGAGAGGATAGGAAAGGGAAGAGGAAGGAAAGATCGCGCGCGGTCCGTGGCCCGTTGGTTAGGTTACTGCTCCGGCATTCGCCTGGTGTTGATCGAAGAAACCACGGAAAACTACCGGCTATCAGAGCCGCCGGCCTCTAGAATTCTTCTCCTGACAGCGACTGAATACGACCTAGCTAGTGTTGAAAATCCTGCCGCCGTGGGAGTGGGAACCTAGGACCTCCCGGTCAGAGGCGCTGCAGTGACATTAGTTGATGCACACAGCTACCGCTTCATGCCGTTACCGATGGAAGACTCTCAAATTCCTTTACGCCTTCGTTCCTGTGTTCAGTAGCAGTGTGTCGCCCCAACAGTACAATATTAAGAAATATATAAAATCCGTACCGCCTTTTGCCTTCGGCTCACCCACGCAACGTCCAACCCTCCCGGTCTCCGTTCACCCATCCACCCCGGAAGAAGCTCCACCCGCCAGTCCGCCCTCCGCCGCGCCTGCAGCCGAAATTAATTGGCGGCGCGCGCATAATCCCCGGGATTATCCTCGGCAGCGGCGCACCGCCGCAGCGCCCGCCCCGTCGTAATACTCGCCGGCCCGCGCGTTTTCCCACGCGACGGAGCCGCACACGCGTGCCTTCCATTCGCGGCCACACGCGCGTCCACTCACGCGTGCGCGCGCGCGCGCGCACACACGCGCCCGCCCACGCGGCAAACACACATCCCCGCGGCGACAACGCGTGCGCGCCCGTTCGCGGTGCTGTTGTTGTTGGAGTTGCCGCGTTGACGCACATGCCGAAGCGCGCCCCGCTTTCCGGTACAATTACGCGTCGCCCGCCGCCTCCGCTGCCGTTAGCCACCGAAAAGCTCATTAATTCGTAATCACAATTCACCTGATTGAAAACAATAGGACGTTTGAGTATATAAAGCGAGGCGTTCCAGGTCCCGGCGGCTATTGCGGCTTTTCCGGGCGAGGGTGACGCACAGTAGGCCAATGCGACAATAATGAAGGTGTAATAAAAATAATGGGGGAATTCCTGCTTCTGTAACACATCAATACCGCTATGTTACTAGTGTTAATACTAACTTCACTTAATTATTCTCGTTTTCGTTTAATTTTCGGACAGACCGGTTCGGACGGCCAAGTTTGCTATGAGGTCAGGTGCAATTGTGAACTCTGTTTGACAGTCGCAGGTTTGAGTACCGGGAATGCATGGTATATTGACCGAAAGTTGTTACTGATTGAGCATTCAGGCCAATATCACTGTACTACAAGAGTCAATTTTCTTACAAACCTGTGTGTTTACATCCCTAAGGGTTTATGGGATGAGAAATTTAAATATCGGTATCAGGGTTTTGAGTTATTCTTTAATTTTTAATTACTATTATTGGAATTTAACATCGATATATCAAATACACGTGTGAGTGGGTTAGCCGCGACAGAAATTTCAATTGCCTGTACTGTCACTACAGCCTCTGACAGGCCCAAGGCCTACCAGCGGCCTCCCGGCCTTTCGGCCATGTGTTAAGGGGTGAGTGTAGTTAGCACACAGACATCCCTACGCCATATTTGTGCCTTCTCAACTTTAGAAGTGAGATTTCTCATCGTCACATAGCAACGGATACTGGGACACTGTAAGAAATATAATTACACATTATAATCTTCTGAGACAGATAATCGAACCCAGGGAGAAATTTCCATTACAAAAGAAGTATTTGGTCTTAAAGTAAATGGAAAGTGGGAAAAAATATTCAGAAACATAAATTGGAAGCTAGTAATGATGTCCTTCCTCCACTGCACGTCAAGCTGGGTCTTATGAAACAGTTTGTTAAAGCCTTGAATCCATCTGGGCCATGAATTATGTATCTTTCATAAAAAATTCCTCCTCTTTCGGCTTCAAAAATAAACTAAGGTTTGTAGGGGGTTCTGTAAATTAGAAAACGTCTGAAATATACAAATTTCGAACAACTTCTAACAGTCGAAAAGAAAAACCCATGGATATGTTTCAAGGATCTAACGCAAAAATTTCTAGGAAAAAAAGAGCTAACAACTATGAAGAACTAGTTCAAGACCTGATAAATGCTTGTAAGGATTTAGGATGCCACATGCGCATTTTCTTGAATCACATATGCGTTATTTTACTTAGAACTGTTGTGACGTTTCCTATGAGCGTAGTAAAAGATTTCATAAGGGCTATGGAAAGTGATAGGAATAGAAATGGATGTCTTTATTGCTTGCTGACTATTGCTGAAACATTATTCGAGAGTGCAAAAGCGATCGCAAGAAAAAAAATAAGCTTTCTAAATTCTCAGGAGAGATGATTTTGTAGTTATATTCTGTCTGTAAATGAGTTTTTACATACAAAATATTGCAGTTTATAGGTCTATTTATACTTTTAGTTTTATTCTGTTGAAATGTTTCTTTACAATGTAAAACATCTAAGATATTAATGATACATATTTTTCTTATAAAGAGGTTTAGAGTAGGGGGGGGGGGGGTGGAAATGTCTATAACTTAAAACTGTGCCTGATAGAAAGAAACAGATTACAGAAATGAATTCTGGAGACATTTCAATACGAATCACGACTGCTTTTCTAAGAATTTGTTTTTATTTTTTTATAGAACAGTGAAATAGATATTGGCTCAGCTTTAGCATCACGTATATCAAAAATTGCGACAATTCAGTAGAGAGAAACCTTGCAAATATCCATTGCAAGCTAATAAAAATTTGACCAATTTTCGCCATTTTACGAAATTTTCAGTAAATTTCTGTGATAGGTAACATCAGAATTGAATCAGATGATCTTATGTAAAAACAACCAAATTTTGAAAAACATGTTCTTAAAATTTAGCCATCGAAATGTTTTTCTATTGCTTTCCTGGGTTCTCGAGTCCTCCCGGGAGAGTGGGAGCGCGGGCAATGCTACTCTCTAATCCCGAGATCGCCGATCCGTCAATCGTGAGCTTTATGAAGCTCATGGGGGAAATTTTGAGCAGACTGAACTCTCAGGTTCAGATTGGCTATTCTCGAGGTGCTCTTCTGAACTCAGATAGATGAATTGCAAAAACAGCTGCTTGCATAATCCGTCGAACTGTTACCGTCAGTCTCGTATTTATTTTGCGACCTCAAGGTAATGCCTCGTTATGTTTTCCGTGTGTACATAAGACATTTATTAATGAGAACAGTTTGTTAAAAGTTCTTATTACTGTTTTGCTTTTTTTGGTAGCTTACAGTAAGATTTCCAAACCCTATGTTTCTTCAGTAGCTTCTTAGCTTTGGTGATCACTGCTCCACCCAATCTCCTCTCCTTCGTACTGGTTATTACAAGAGGCTCTTAATATAGATGTAAAAGTCTCGCCAATGCTGCTCTCTCGGTGCGTCAGTTCATTCGTGGCTGCTACGAAGAACATGTCGGCTTCGATGAGTATCTTAAACTAAAAGAGGCGGAGGTCCGACTTCCCTGGAGAACTACTCCAGCGAATGTGCACCAGCCTTAGCCGCTAGGAAACGTCTAAGGAACCATACCAATGTCGGGAAACATAATGCTTTATTTATTTATTTATTTATTTATTTATTTATTTATTTATTTATTTATTTATTTATTTATTTATTTATTTATTTATTTATTTATTTATTTATTTATTTATTTATTTATTTATTTATTTATTTGTTTGTTTGTTTGTTTGTTTGTTTGTTTGTTTGTTTGTTTGTTTGTTTGTTTGTTTGTTTGTTTGTTTGTTTGTTTGTTTGTTTGTTTATTTATTTATTTATTTATTTATTTATTTATTTATTTATCATTTATTTATTTATTTATTTATCTATTTATTTATCTATTTATTTATTTATTTATTTATTTATTTATTTATTTATTTATTTATTTATTTATTTATTTATTTATTTATTTATTTATTTATTTATTTATTTATTTATTTATTAGACCCTGTGTGCGGCGCGGGTGCGGGCGGGCGAGCGCTCGCGGTCCGCTCGTGTTTGTTAATTATGCCGAGAGCAATTAATTCGGTGGGCCCGTTGGCCTGTTGGGAGCCGTGCGTGCGCCCGCTCGACGCAGGTCCGCCGGGAAGGTGGGCAGCGCGCGCGGCGGGCACGCGAAGAGTCGTTGACGCGAGGGGGAGGCGGCGCTGCACGTGGAGGAATGCGGGACTACGAATGCGTTCCCCTGCATGAAGGATATCGGCGCCCGAGGCCCCATCGATGCAAGTGTGGGTTTACACACGGTTGAGATCGTTGCCCCTCAAGGGCCTCTTGATTTGCGTAGTTGGTTTAATGTATGGACATTCTTGTAATTGTGGCACTCGAAATCAATTTCAACGTTTGCGGTCATTAAAGCCGTCGTTCTGACATTCTTGTGTAATTGTCAATATTTGATCGTTTCGCATGTTCCATTTATGTTTTAAGCATTTGAGTGTTAGTTGTTTACTATCTCGAATAAGTATTATTGTTTATGACTGAACATTACCGTGCATAGAATTAAGCAAAATCGACTTTTTCATATCCGGTAAGCTCAAAGAGTATTTTTCTATTGAAGCACATAAAGGTTTTTTTCCTATACCATTACTTAAGTTTCTCTACACAACGAGTAGTACTACTGTTTCACATGCAGTAATAGGACATTTTGGAAACTTTGTCAAAAAGTAGACAAATTTAATTTTCTGCTAGTTGCTTGAGTAGAGCAGAGAACTTCTTTTATAAAATGACCCAGGTTTAATTTATTTTCTGTAAAACCTATAAATTTTTGAATATTATCAAAATTAATAATGCTTTAGTCCCCTGATACAATTACATTATTAGTAAATGAAATATGTTCTTTAAATTAAATTTTCAATTGGCACTTGCATATTTTTTAATTTGAATAGTTTTTCGGTCTGAATGAAATAATTTTAAAAATATTTAAAGACAATATTCTCAAAACTGTCTAAAAAGTTATTTCAATTTTTTTTCAAATAGAGCAAAGTATGCTTAATAAATTGGAAGGTTTGATGTGACTTAATAATGAGTCCTACATTCTTGTAAAACACTGGAATTTTCGAAAATTCGAAAAGTTAAATTTATGTGAATTTATGAAGTGAAAGAAATTTAAAAATTCCTAAACTTTCCACTTAACGGTAGGAGTCTCACTGAGCCTAGATTTTATTCAGCCTTTGTAAACATTTTGCTTCTAATAAATATAAATAATGACTTTTAAAGTTGAACCATCTTTTGGGAAATACACGTGCCGTTTTTCCTTTCACAATTTGCTTGTGCATGGAGAAAAAAAATTTCTACAAAATACATTTCAATTGTAAGTCTGTTTGCCTTATAGCGATACGGTAATAATCATCTTGCATTTTGGAATTTTGATATTGAATAAACAAATTAAATTAAAAATATTGGAGGTCTTACAAGTTTGAAAATTAGAAGATCTTGACAACACTTGCTATGTTGTAAGTGATGATTAAGCTGTTGAAAGAATTCACTGTCCCAGACGATTACTAATCTTGGTTTTCCTGTTCACACTGATTTCAATTTCGGGTCGTTGTAGTTAATTATTTGAACGGATTAAACATCATTTAAAACCATACACAATTATCACAGTACGCTAGCTATACAAATGTAATGGTGGCTGGCAATCGCAATGCCGGAAACAGAAATAAAAAGTAAGTCATTTTGTAATCAGTCAGCACTTACCTAGAAAGTTTGAAAATCGATTTGTTTAGTTTTCACTCAAATTTTTATCTCATAAATACCTCATTATCAGTTTATTTCTAGTACCTCATAGAAATCTAATATTTATACAGACAAGACCGTTTGTCACCATTTCTAAGATTTGCCGAAATTCTCAACTGATGTGGTGACACCGATGTTACAAAAGAGCATGGACACACTTTGAACGTTAGTATAGAGTATATTTTCTTTTACTTATCTCTTTCGGAAAGAATCAGGTTCTATTTGATTGGCAAAAGCCGAAAGTTATTTACACAAGTTTACATGTCAGTGTTGTTTAAAAACAAAGTTTTCTCGAGAAAACTTGTTCAAGTACTTATCATTAAAAAAGTATTAAAATGAAACCCATTTCTCAGTCTTTGGGATCTATTCCACAAATATCTTCATTCTGATTGTTGGTAGTACAGGCAAATCAGAAATTAGAAATTCGTTAAAAGAAATTCAAAAACGATACTTATCAAATTAAATAAAGTGATGCTCTGGATGCTGAAGACCCAGAGATGAAATCCAGAACGAATTGCGTAGCCGAAAAAAGAGAAAAAAATATTCGAAATGGTAGAATTAATTTATTGGAGAGTGTAATTTGGTGTCAAACACACAAAATGGATCAATACAAATATTGCGTAGACATCAGTTGTAAACATATGTAAAATCGTGGAATTGGAGAAATACGCATTTTCCTCTAAAGGCAATGCACTGTCAAACACAAAAAACACGAGTATTTAATATATATTATTTTGATAAATATTAGTACATTTAAAATTAAAACCCCAAGAAACGTTTATTTTACCTTACCTTCTGTGATCTTTTACTCACTTGTAATTATCCTATTCGGATATCTCTGAGGGTAATATCTTGGTCGTGTTATGTGACCGAGAGAAGTTGGTTGCTTTTCAAGAAGAAGCACAAACTCCGCAGATTGAAATATATAAAGCAAACAAATCTTTAATATGAAACAATTTCCAATACAAAATATATTCATTGGGGTTTTCTTTTTCTGTAAGAAACGTAGACGAAAGTAATTCACGCAAACTTCGAAGTTTAATTCTAAATATGATATTTTATACACAATTTTTATGCTTTTGTTCGGAGACGTATTGTTAGATTTTCCCGTAAACAGTATCGACTACATTACGAATTTATTTTGTACCTTCAAAGAGTTATGGCATCATAAAATAAGGTATTTTAATGTTTTTAAATAAGAAGTTATTGAGCTAGGTGAACGTGTCGGGTAATCAGTCATAAACTTAAACCAGCAAAGCACTTTTCAGTCACTGAGTGAACTGATTCGCTGTTACTGAAAAAGGCATTACAGTTTTATAGTTAAATGTTATTTGTTCAACTTGTTTGTTGAACAATCTGTTAATTTTTTAAACATTTTTATAGCTAAATGTTTAATGTTAAATCTTATTTCTTATCGGTATAAGATTTGAACTGTATTAAAAGTGTAACTTGAAACGTAATATTACACATTCATTTGTACACATGCATTATCTATCCTTTTCGTTTTCCTGAGGATAATACTTATTTTAATTTGTTCTAAGTTTGTAACATGGCATTACAGATGTATTTTGTTTGCTTTGAAACACATATGCTCTCAAAATGATATAAAAATCATTCGTTCAAAACATAAGGCATAAAATGCAAAAACATAGTTAACATAATATTAAAACAATTCATTACATATTCAATGAACAACAACAAATTAGTAAATCACAAATTATGGTTAGCTAGTGGCTAGTTGTTTTGTCAAATATAATAACTAGTCTGAAAACGACTTCAACCTCTGACTACTCGCACTATTGACGATTTATTTCTCCTGATTTGTTCCGCCAAATTATATTAGTTTATCAATAGATGAAATCTGTATTACACACATTATTTTATCCCGCTTCTATTTAAATCTTATACTATTTTATACTCAATTCCTACTCCAATAAACCCACATTGCCATTTCAATTTGTAATGACTTCTGCGGCTGCATTTAAATGGTAATTGAAATTCCATGGAACCGAATAGAGCAAGGCGTTAGCATGTGCAACAAGAGATCTATAAAACGTATGAATCAGAAAAGCGGTGGACGCAAACGCCTGGTCATGAAGGGCCGATGTGACGGGCTTATGAGTGCCAGAAGGGCCGAGAAGGGGTGGGAGGAGGGAATACGAGCAGATGGGATTTGGCGAGCAGCCCCGCGATCCCAAAACGGGCCCGTCGCCACGCTCTAATGTGATTGGCTCTGCGAGTGGACGCGGGGGAGTGGACAGAGGGCGGCAACGAAGCGTTATTAACGTAATGATATGTCAGGATTTCTCGCACTGCCGAGCGGGCTTACTGGCTTTGATGCGAACGCCGTCGGGTGGATCTGGGGACGCCGTCGAATGCGGTTCGGTTTGGTTTGGTTTGGTTTTTTCGTGTTTCCGGACGCGTCAACTGCTTTGGTCATTAGTCCCGTTAGTGTAGTGCATGTTTTTTTCTCGAGAGATGGAGGTAGTCTTCCCCCGCTGGATGGCGAGATCCGGCGCCGACCTACCGTCGGCTAGTGAGGTTTCTCCCTAACCAGGACTCTCCCACCAGCGGGGCACCGCCCCAGCCGGGACAAGCTCTAAGATCCCCACCGGTCTCCCGGAATATGTGGTTGTGTAGTGCATGTTAGTGTAAGTGTGTGTGTGTAAGAGGGAGAGGATAGGACAAGAAAGAGGAAGGAAAGATCGCGCGCGGTCCGTTTGGTAGGGTACTGCTCCGGCATTCGCCTGGTGTTGATCAGAGAAACCACGGAAAACTACCGATCAGAGCAGCCGGCCGCTAGAATTCTCCTCCAGGCAGCGACTGAATTCGACCTAGCTGAAAAGCTAGTATCGAAAATCCTGCCGCCGTGGGGAGTGGGAACCTAGGACCTCCCGGTCAGAGGCGCTGCAGTGACATCAGTTGATGCACTGAGCTACCGCTCCCGGTCAAATGCGGTTCGGAAAATGGGACAAAGTAGCCCTGCTAACGAAAACGACACCAGACGAAAAGAAAAATTTCGATTGCAATTATTTTGTACGTTTTCTTAACAGAGGCATTGTTAACAGTGATAAATCAATGATTACTTATTATACGTGGTGAAGCCCAGGCAATTAAACCTACTCCTGCCAATCCGGTGGCCGAGATCGCTAAGGCAGTAGTGACGTAGTGATCTCGCACCGAAGGGTCGCCGGTTCGAGTTCGGTCTCGGGCATGGTTGTATTTGTGTTCGTCCTTTCATCCCATATCATCACCATATCGTTTCAGCTCCACAGTTACCATAACGTTAACTCCAATAAAGGTCACTAATGATCTAGATATTGACGCGACCTTAAAGAAACAAACAAAAACAAAAAAAAAACCTGCTCTTCCGCCAAAGCACGCAAAGTTTGCTACGTTTCTCTTGCGGTCTAGCAGAGAAGGAAGGTATCACTTGGAGGACGAAAAGGGATTTGAATTTATTTCAGAGACTTCTTTTAGTCTTCAGGATATTTTACATTCTGTCCATCTACAGTATGGAACAGCCGGCTTTATTTCCCCTGGAAAGGAAGGCGTACGAAGGCATTTTTGCTCTTAAACATCCACGATTTCGGCCCTGTTTGAACCCACGTACTTTGATATAATACGTCCTCAGTTACACCACGAAGCCATCTAGTGAAAGATATTAATCAAATCGTAAATACGAGAATATTTTCATACTGATAAACAATGAGTCTCAAAGACTGTCAGATCTTACAAAACGTCAAGCTCTTGTCAAGAAATGTAATAAAATGTCAGGAGTTTTGGTGCTGATAATCCGATTTATTGGCTTTGGTGAAAACGTGAAACTGAGAACGCAAAGATATTGAATTCAGAAAACAGAGAAATAAGGCTATCCTGTCTAAAACAACACTGTAAATAAAGAAAATTCTTGTAGAAATGAAGCTGTTTTAAGCAATCAAACGATTTGTTTAGTCACTGAAAATACAACCGTTGCCTGAACAGTAAGAACACGTAACCATCAATTTCAATAGTTTTAGTATAACCCCAAAGGAATGGCGCAAAGAGATCTGTGATTTTTATTGAAATAGGTCCAGCTCAATAAACTTCAATTACTGTTTTGTTGTACTACAGCTACTTTCGATACTCTTTTGTTTGTTTTTAATTATCATGTAAATTGACGTAAAATTGATATTTTAAATCCTTTTTGTACATCTATACCACAATCCGTTTTGAACCCTTCTAATAATTACATATGTTATAAACTATAAAAAGTGTAGACACCACAAAACTACATTGTTAATAATATTAAATTCCACATGGCATTAAAATATTTAGATACGATCATAAAAAATAACTTTAATGTGATTTTACAATAATTTTCATTTCAATTGATTAATAATAGTTTACGACCAATGCTGAGGCGTCACATTAAACAGGAACAACAATAAGTTAACACTGCATCCCAGCATCGCTTTTCAATAAGTAGAAATGAAAAAAATACAATGTATACATAATGTTTTCTTACGAACAGCAACAACAAATGGATATCAATCTAATATGACACCACCTAAACAGAAAGCTTGCTATTCTATTACTTACAATTTCATAATGTAAATTAAACGCATTCAAATGTTACATTAAAAGGAACCGAATGAAACAGAATACATAATACACTCTTGGTTGCTTTAGACCACATACATTCATTTGCATGTAACATTGCACTTGCAGTAAAAAGAAACTTCTATAATTATGTGAATGCCTCAATAATAGCTTGATAGCACACCTCTAGAAGAGAAATGAAATTCAAATACAGTGATGCGTGCGAAATGATATGACATTTGCCGGTGCTGAACTGATTGTATAACAAGAACAATTAAGTTGTTTTGTGTGATAAAACACCAATCTTGATATCCATTTAACACAAACGAGCACAAAGTTTAATACTAAGTTATCCCCAGGCTCTTTATTTAATTACAGGAAAAGTTTACACAGAAAGATATACGATTCTAGTATAATTTCAGAAACGTTTGAGTTCTTTTTATAAACCAGGTCTTTCTTGATGGGATAAAATTGTAGAGTGATGTAACGCTCAGATACATCAACGTGTGTTGTGAACCCACTCTGAGCTAAAACTTTGCCGCGAGGTTCTTAGATGGAGTCATGATTGTGACAACTTTTCATCCCGTGCTGAGTCAACAGGATCGGCACGGCACTGAGTGAGAATTCTAAAGGGAAGGCGTTCTAATAGTTTCTTTACACGAGATTATCTCCTATCAATTTCAGATGCGTTTCACAGAGTTCTTTAAAAGGTATGCTCGTTCGGTTCTATTGCTTTAGTAGTGTACTTTCTTAGAACGTGTTCATAACTTGCTACGCAGCGAATCTTGCTCCAAAACCGTGCTTGGCTGTTATCTGCCTGGGGTTAAGTCTGAAGGAGAGGTCAATGTAGATCAAACGATGTAAAGAAAAGCGAATTTTACGGGACATACGTTAAATAGTTTTACAATTTAGCGAAGGTTTCGTGACATGTGTTAGTTCTACTATTTCTTTATGTACACAACGCCATTATAACAAATAGTTCCGCACTTTTCAACACAGCTATAATTTTGCGATGAACGTTGCAAACTCGTGCTATCAGACAGCTTCAAAAATGTCCTTGCTTATACGAGTTTAACGACGTGCGAGCGGCCTGGAATAAGACAAATTAGGGGGGTTCTGGACCAAAGAACGGGATATGGACTGCACACGTTCCACCCCGCAGAGGAGGGGGGAGCTCGTGGCTGTGTAGATAGACTCTATCTCTGGTGGAGAGTTGAAGATGACCACCAGGAACCTAAGTTTCACGGTGCAACTCACATCGTTAGCCTCAAGGAGGATGCAATGAGTAGCTAAACTCCGTCGTGCCGGGCATGCCCGGGAACCAAGCAGTTGAGTCAATCGCGCCTAACCTTAGGCTGAATTGGGCCAACGGACGTTTGCAAGAACGTTCTGGTTGCCACATACATAAGTTCAGAAGGAGAAAATACTCCCCCCTTCGGATAGCCTAGGTCTTGGCGATACTCACGTCAATAGCCTAAAGGTCAAGGTAGTGAGGAGACGGGAAGGGGGTCCGGATTTCAGTGCAGGTGGCCCCCTGAGGGACTCTTGACTTCGTCATGGCAGTGACCCGATACTTCGGGTAAAGAGGATGGACTTGTATGTGAGTAGCGCATTTTTCGGACTCCGGAACTAGCCTGGATAGGTAGTAGCTCTGAGCTGAGAGGGTGGGCGTACCGAGGTATGAGGAGGTTGCCGTGAGGGCAAACTGGGTTCCGGCGGGATCTGGATACCAGCCTGTCGACGTACTTATGCGTCGGCGGGGGTGCGAATAAAGGCAAGAGCCTAGGTGCCAACCCTGGAGACTTGTCACCTGGTAGAACATGAGACATGTGTGGTGCAGTAGACCGCGCAGGGAATCAACTGTACACGTTCCATTATATTTCTCCTACCTTAACCACAAACCTCTGATTAGAAAGGATTTTTTGTGATTTTCAGCGACAGAACATTTAGTCAAGGTTCTTTAAATACCACAATGTGAAATATGACGCCGAGAATTTTCGCCCTTCGAAAAATGACCACCCCCAATTTGGACCCGCAAATTCGAGTTATGGATACCTGCTAATTGTGACAGTCTACATGTACGTATTATCATTATTTTATCAGATAAAAAAATAGATGTTAAAACGATTCCCACATACAGTTAAAGCAACAGTTATAAAATATTTACGTAAATCTCACGTCATTGAACGAGCATAATTGGTTTCTGTCACTTGACATACTTCTTTAGTGGACACTGCTATTTTATTTATATTATCAAGAAGGTGGATAGAAAATGTCTTGGAAAAAAGAAACGGAAAGCACAAAGTTGAAAGGCCAACGGCAAACGCGTCGACGGAACCACCAGAGAGGCAAAGCCCCCAACGACCCCGACGGCGTCCGCAGCAAGGGCCGCGACTTCAGCAGCCACGGCAGCGATAACAATTTCGATAAGCGGCGACCGGACTACGCGACTTTTGCCATCTTTTATTCAGCTGGCGACGACGCTCCAGGATTGGGCGGCGCGGGGACGACACGAGGGTAGCTCGGGCGGAGCGCGCGACAGAGGCAGTGGCTGGCTTGCGAGAGAGCTGTGAAGGAGAGACACGAACTGCGGAGGAGGGGCAGAGAGAGGGGCGGAATTGCGCATGGGGATGGGGCAGGACAGGGTGGGGCGGAGCGTTGTGAGTCTGGGTGGGTTTGGGTACGACAGGTTTGGGCACGATGGGGTGTGTTGAAGTTGGGTGGCGTGGGTGGGAGAGACACGAACTGCGGAGGAGGGGCAGAGAGAGGGGCGGAATTGCGCATGGGGATGGGGCAGGACAGGGTGGGGCGGAGCGTTGTGAGTCTGAGTGGGTTTGGGTACGACAGGTTTGGGGACGATGGGGTGTGTGGAAGTTGGGTGGCGTGGGTGGGAGAGACACGAACTGCGGAGGAGGGGCGGAGCGAGGGGCACAATTGCGCAGGGGAGGTGGGGCAGGATGGGTTGTGCTGAACATGTATGGCGTGGGTGGGTGGGAGGGATACGAACTTCGGAGGAGCGGCGGAGCAAGAAGCAGAATTGCGCTGGGTGGCAGGGGTGGCAGGTGGGGCGGTGTGTAGTAAGTCTGGATGGGTTTGGATTGGACGAGGTTGGGCAGGATGGGTTGTGCTGAAGATGTGTGGCGTGGGTGGGAGAGACACGAACATCGGAGGAGCGGTGGAGCGACGAGCAAAATTACGCAGAGATGGCGGGGCAGGGCAGGGTGGACCGGAGCGTGGTGAGTCTGGGTGGAGTTGGGTAGGACAGCGTTGGGCAGCATGTGTTGCCCTGAAGTTGGGTGGCGTGGGTGGGATAGTGTTTGGTAGGGTGAAGTGAAACGGGATATAGACTGGGAGGGGGGTTGTGCAGGGTCTGTGTGCTTTGTGCTGATCCAAGATTTGTGTGGAGTAGGGATGGACATGGGGCCAGAGCGGCGACAGATATCAGGTGGAGAAAGGATGGTGATGTGAGGGCGAGAGAGCAGTAAAGCACAAGAAGAAGTTTGCGCAGTCTAGAGGAAGCTTGATTAAAACCCGTTAGTCCTAAAAGTGTAGTGTACATTTCTCTCATTGTAGGCGGCAGTTTCTGCCCTGGTAGATGGTGACATACGGCACCGACCTGAAGGCCGTCATGTACGGTTTTTCTCACTAGGTATCTTCCGTTAACGAAACACCGCCTCGACTGGGTCGGAGTTTAGGCTCTCGACTGGTCTCCCGAAATGTGCAAAAGTATATTGCATGTAAGCGTGTGTGTGTAAAAAAGGGCAAGGAAGAGGAAGAAAAAATCGCGTACAGTCCGTGGCCCGTTTGGTAGGGTACGCATACGGCCTTCGCCTGTTGTTGATTAGAGAAACATTGGAAAAATATCGATCAAAGTAGCCGGGCGCTAGAATTCTGTCCCCAGACAGTAGATGATCTCTCCTTAACTAGCTAGTTGGTATGGAAAATCCTGCCACGGGCGTGACTTGAACCCTAGAACCTGTCTGTCAGAGAGTTTGATAGAGCTGGCCACTGGGTCGAGAGGCGTTTCTAATGGAAAAACAGGTCGTCTTGCTTTAAGATGACTTGGGTTGATTTGATTTGATTTTTTCGTGTTTCCGGGCGCGTCAACTACTTCGGTCATTAGTCCTGTTAGTGTAGTGCATGTTTTTTCTCGGGAGATGGCGGTGATCTTCCTCCGCTGGATGGCGAGATCCGGCGCCGACCTACCGTCGGCTAGTGGGGGTTCCCCCTAACCAGGACTCTCCCACCAGCGGGGCACCGCCCCAGTCGGGACAAGCTCTAAGCTCCCGACCGGTCTCCCGAAATATGTGGTAGTGTAGTGCATGTTAGTGTAAGTGGAGAGGATAGGACAAGGAAGAGGAAGGACAGATCGCGCGCGGTCCGTGGCCCGTTTGGTAGAGTACTGCTCCGGCATTCGCCTGGTGTTGATCGGAGAAACCACGGAAAACTACCGATCAGAGCAGCCGGCCGCTAGAATTCTCCTCCAGACAGCGACTGAATTCGACCTAGCTGAAAAGCTAGTGTCGCAAATCCTGCCGCCGTGGGGAGTGGGAACCTAGGACCTCCCGGTTAGAGGCGCTGCAGTGACATCAGTTGATGCACTGAGCTACCGCTACCGGAAAGATGACTTGCGTATGCGTAAAGGAACTGGTAATACGGTTGATATCGGTACAGGGCGAGCTTCAATGTTCGTGGGGGAGCGCAGGCGTGGGGCTGGCGAGTCGGGGAAGGAGCACGGTTGGTGCGGGGGTGGGGCTGTGCCACACGCTGAACGATACCTCCGTACAGGTTGTGGGGTGAGGCGACCGCGCGGCGTCAGGAACGGAAAGGCAGCGACACGGGAACGGAGTGGGGCGAAAGTGGAGCTCAGGCGAAACGAGGGAAACTCGGAGCTGATGGGCGACGAGAAGCCTGTGCAAGGGCCGCGAGATATTATTATTATTATTATTATTATTATTATTATTATTATTATTATTATTATTATTATTATTAATAATAATAATAATAATAATAATAATAATAATAATAATAATAATAATAATAATAATAATGTTATTACTGGCGAGGCTCAGGCCGTACGACCTGCTTTTCCGCCTAACCACTTAAATATTCACATTTACATATTTACATATATTGACTTAGGGCGGAAAAAACTGATGGGCGATTCGCACTGGGGGTCGCGCGGAGCAGCAGGGTCGCGTTGAAGTGTTGTTAGCGGCGAGATGATAGTTTTGGGGACGGGAATGGGAGGTAGGTAGGGACGGTGCTCCTAGACGGTGAAGCGATAGATAACGGGGAGGGCGGATGCATCACCGGGGCATGGCGGAAGGAGCGGGGAGGGTGGTGGGATGGTTTCGCCCGCAGGCGGTTTTTTCATTGATTGATTGATTTTTTCGTGTTCCCGGGCGCATCAACTGCTTTGGTCATTAGTCCCGTTAGCGTAGTGCATGTTTTTCTCGGGAGATGGCGGTGATCTTCCCCCGCTGGATGGCGAGATCCGGCGCCGACCTACCGTCGGCTACTGGGGTTTCCCCCTAACCAGGATTCTCCCACGAGCGGGGCACCACCCTATCCAGGACACGCTCTAAGCTCCCGAATATGTGGTAGTGTAGTGCATGTTAGTGTAAGTGTGTGTGTGTGTGTCTAAGGGGAGAGGATAGGACAAGGAAGAAGAAGGACAGATCGCGCGCGCTCCGTGGCCCGTTTGTTAGGGTACTGCTCCGGCATTCGCCTAGTGTTGATCGGAAAAACTACGGAAAACTACCGATCCAAGCAGCCGGCCTCTAGAATTCTCCTCCAGACAGCGACTGAATTCGACCTAGCTGAAAAGCTAGTGTCGAAAATCCTGCCACCTTCAGGACTCGAACCAAGGGCCTCCCAGTCAGAGGTGCTGCAGTGACATCAGTTAATGCACTGAGCTACCACTCCCGGTCCCGCAGGCGGTAAAACTATAGGAGAAGAGGTGCGGGTGCTGTATCAGGGAAAGGCGGGGACGAGAGGGAGGTTGGCGAGACTTTGGCGCGTAGTTGGTGAATGGGTTCTAAGATGGTGGTGCAGAAACGGCGAGGCCGGGAGGGTGGCGGGGGTGGTGCGGGGATCTACAAAAGTTGCGCGTGGGCGGCGCCCAGCAAACGGCGCGGTCACCGCACCGGCCGTCGCCAACGACCGTCGCGCAAGGACACAACCGTAAGCGAAGGCAGTCCACACCGCTCGTGTTGGGAGATTGGAAATTGAAATCTGAAACTACCTCGTCCCCGACGCTCCACTAACTTTCCGTTCCATACTGAGCGATCTTGTGCCATACAGTGAGGCCATTCACCCCAAAAACGAAATAGAATTTGAAAACCTTTTGCAAGCTATGCGTTTTAGGTTCTGACAGCCATGTACGGGATTTCATCTTCTGTGATCTTCTCAGTTTGAGAACTGCTGACGCCGCGAGACCGAATAGCCGAAGTAAGTAACAACTGGGAAATAGAAGAACAGATCAGAGTACTGATGCTGTTAACAAGTAGCCTTTTTGTGAATATGACGCCGACCGAAAACACGGATAGTTTGACAAATGCGTCTCTGATATCACGGCAGTGCCTCTGACTGGGAGGTCATAGGTTTGAGTCCCGACAGCGGCAGAATTTTCGTGTTGGGTAACGGTAAAATAAATTTTTTGATGGATTGTTATATAAAGAACTGTTGTACTGTATATATTATATATTCTGTTATTGAAGTGTTCATGAAGACAGTTTTTTTTTAATTTTTAATTTATTTAAAGTTATGAGTATTTTATTTGTTGTTCTTGAGCAACGTGGATGCTACGTTAGGAAAACAATTTTGTGTGGTTTCCTTCAGCAGCATTTTTGTCCCTACGGAACGCTAGCATTTCTCTTTCTTCTTTTTATGCTTTATTTTTCTTCTTATTGATTGCCCATGTTTTGTTGTTTTAAGCGCTACCTAAAATTAATCATAGGATACCATGTCGACATGTGATCACATTAGCAGCGCTTAGGAAGTCTCATCCAGGCCAGAGTTTTCCTCGATTCACATCTTAAGGCGAGGTCAGAAAGTGTTCTTGTTGGAACTCAATCCTAGTATATCTCGGCCTTCTTTCTTGAAATATTAAAAATAGTATTTCTTTAAATAGATAAAGGATAAAGATAATTAAAACTTGTGTATAATGTGCAAATTGAATTAAGTGAAAATACTTATTTTCATGATAAGTAAGCAAACATTAGCCATATTTGTATTTTCAGGCTAAATCCGCGGAAAATATTGCTTTGAGTGGATTGAGGAATTCTTGAATTCTAAAGGAATGGCACAGAGTGTACCCTTGCTGACTTTCAGATTAAATGTAAAGAAACACTATCGTTGTGAAAAAATAATCCGACGTGCGAAAGGTCAAATTTGGTGAAATGCTATTGACTGGACTGTTTTAGGCATCATTCCAGGAAAAATTAGGGCAAAGATCTTGGAAGAATAGGATCTACCGTGTGCGACCACTTTGAATATTGCAATTGTAATTACAACCGAGAAAAAATTCAATGGACGATGATCGATGACCTTTTTCTGTGAGTGGCTCTGGTAGAGGAAATTTTTCAAAAAGTGCAAGTTTCCAGTAACACGAATACCCACGATGGCCCCTGACACTTATTAGCGATACATATTGAAATTCAAAGAGATAAATAATATCATTTTCTTTGTATCTTAACCAGGAAGTACACGGGATGAATTATCACTGAAATTGTTAAAAATATCTTAATTATTAAAAATCATTTATTTTTATATAATTATTAAAATATTTATTATCTAATTTGTTAAAATGATCTTCTTGTCTTATTTACTTTGCATGGTATTTATTTCATTTGCTTAGGACACCTAAAAGTCAAAGTTTTTGCAAACAAACTTGGGTTTTTGAAATCATAAAGGAAGGACATATAAGTGTTTTGCTAATGCTGGTTAAAAATAAAGGCAATTTTGACAATCGAAGTCTCCTACTAAATTTGAATCCATCATTTTTATTCTGAGAAAAAAAAATGTATCAAAACGTCAAATAATTCTGATCATTTTCGAAGTGAAATTCAAAGTTCATTAACTGTGCATTAATGAAATATCTGATATAATTTCAAAGAAGATTACATGTGCAGTCTCAAACATCATTTTCGTAATGGAAAACTAAACTGATTAAATAAATTTGTGGTAAAATTGAATTAATGAAAAATTTATTTCATTTCACTAATTTTACTTGAATGAAAACTGTGAAACCTAGTATGTACTGATTTAATTGTACCTTTCTTATGTGAATGTCATTTTTTAAATAAATGTAAAAAATTTGTCTGAAATAAAAAACTAACTAAAAAATTTTAATATTTGTTTAGAGATCATTGCATATACCAAAACTATTTACGAAACACGTTTTATTTTGGTCGTGATAAAATCAAACAAATTTCAGTTTGGGGAATATTGCAATATCACATCTAGGTTATTTTATAAAGAAACTTTTCCGTGACATGATCATCCAATTTATTAGCATTGTAAATAAATTTCCTTTAAAATTAATGTCATATTATTTCATACTCAGCAACTCCAAATTACCGTTTTCCCAGAATTTAACATGCCACCAACTTGAAAAATTCCTGCACAGTTTCCAATTGTTCACCAAGTTCCCTTTTGAAATATCAAGTTTTGAACAGTGAATTCTCCATTAACTACTCAAATGTTCTCCATTAATTACTTACCAGATTAGGAAAATACGTGTAGTACGAGAAAATCTGTGCCATTCTGTAGCGCCACATGTTCATATCTGTATTACCCTAACTGATTTGAGTTGTTTCGGTCTTTTCTAAATGTTTTCATAAAGACTTAACAGACTTTTTAAATTTGTTTTGTTTCTTTATTGCAAATCTTCATAGAGAACTGTAGAATGTTTACTTGATATTTGATTTCAATACTCTAGATAGTATACACGAAATACAAGTATATATTGTGAGCGAATTCCATATATTTTGTATTTTAAAGCTTTTACATGTTTTGGAAGATCTATATTGGCAGATTAATCTCTGTTTAAAGTTTATTTTCCAACATTCACATAAAAGACATGAAAAATTGAGGGGAAAAATATTTTAACAGATTGTACGATATGAGCAGCTTTATGAGCTCTTCAAGGAAGTATTTTGTGTTGTTGAAGTAGAAAATAGTTGTTTTCTTCATTGTCCATACAAGACTATATTGAAATACCTGCAGGTACAAATGTGGGTTTAAGTAGCTAACTCTCAAATTTGACAGATATAGGTTATATTCGACCACACCATTGCCCTTTTTTATATATTCTCGGTAAAAATCTGTTGTAGAAACAAGCGACGAAGGTTAAGTCAGTTGATGGGCGTTCTGAATTTCTAAGGCGAGTCGATAATTTGCATAGAATCTCTGAGATATAATGAATACTGTTTGCATGCAAATGTTTCGAGGCGAAAGGGTCAGCTACCTACATCTTGCGGATGTATAGCTAGGGGCTAGGGGCACCGGCCCGACCACGCGACGCCTGCTGGGCGCCTAACTCGATGAGCGTCCACCCAGAACCAGCGTCGGATTCATCACAAGCGGTCAACCTCCGCGGCGCTTGCCATGATTGCCATCCCCGGTTTGGCCAGAGCTGTTGTGAGATTTGAGGCTGAAGTGACGCGGCGACGGTGGTGTTGGTGGCTTTTATTGATTTTGATCGATTTTTTTCATGTTTCAGGACGCGTCAACTACTTTGGTCATTGGTCCCGTAAATGTATTGCATGTTTTTTTTCTCGGGAGATGGCGGTGATCTTCTCCCGCCGGATGGTGAGATCCGGCGCCGACCTACCGTCGGCTAATGTGGCATTCCCCTAATCAGTACTCTCCCACCAGCGGGGCACCGCCCCAGCCGGGACAATCTCTAAGCTCCAGACCGGTCTCCTGGATTATGTGGTAGTGTAGTGCATGTTAGTGTAAGTGTGTGTGTGTAAGGGGAGAGGATAGGACAAGGAGGAGGAAGGAAAGATCTCGCGCGATCCGTGGCCCGTTTGGTAGGGTACTGCTCCGACATTCACCTGGTGTTGATCGGAGAAACCCCGGAAAACTACCGATCAGACCGATCATTCATTGGGGCAGATGGTTGTTGTTGTTGTTGTTGTTGGTAGTGGTGGCGGTGGGGGTGATGGTGGCAGCGGCGGCGGCGGTCGAGTGGTGGTGGCGATCGGGTGGTGGTGGCGGAGGTGACAGTGATGGTGATGGTTGTGGTGTTGGGATGAATCGAAGTACGGATGGGCGAGGGAGATTTGTGAACGTGTGACAAATAGCTTTTACTATGAACGAAAAATAGCTGTTAGCGTCCCGCAGCACATTAGTGGTATTGGGTACTTTTATCTGCAACAGGTTTCAACAGACTTATTTTTTATCGTCTTTGATAAATTTTCAGAAGGGTGTGTTCATAGTAACGAATAAATTCGAATAAACATATAAACAGGACGTCAGCAACAATGGGTGACAGAAGAGAAGTAAAGTTTCATGTAGCAAATAACAAGGGAATGGCAACGTAATTGATAGTGGGGGAAATATAAAACAACTGGTAAATAAAAACAGTGAAAGAACATGTGAGCAATTTCTGTGAATGTGAAAATAAATTTGAAAAATCATTATGACGCCAGTTCCAGTGATATCAATTCCAATGATAACCTATGGATGTGACAATTGAGCCCTCTATAGAAAAGATAAGAGAAAAACAGACGCGGCGGAAATGAGGTTTCATAGACCTTTGACGGGCTATTCAATACTGGACCATAACAGGAACTCAGACATCAGAAACGAATTAAAGATCTTCAACCTAACTGAAAAAATAGATACACTAAGAAAGAATTGGCATGATCATTTAATGAGAATGCTGTAAGATCGAATGCCAAAAATCGTCCACAACGACAACCCCTACCGGAGGAGGAGTAGGGCAGGCCAATAAGGCTATGGAAGGAAACTCTTGAAGACGGAACGAGCCAATAGGGTCAACCCGTGATGATGATGATGATGATGATGATGATGATGGTTATGATGATTATGAGGCCAGTACCAAATAATAAACAAAAACAGTGCTAAAGTGCGAGTGACCAATCAAAAATTAGAATATGCGCTAGGAATGAGAATGCCCTATGTAATAAGAGCGAAAGAGAAACTAGTTTGAGTTCGATCCCGCGCAGGGATGAAGACAGATGAGTGCGTAAAATAAAGAAACGAGCAGACGAGCTGTTGTTGTGATGAGTGGCGGATGCTGAAGATGTTAGTAGTGGACATGGAAATATAATCGCGCGTGATTGGAGAAAGCAGATGTCGTTGGTCCGGACGAGAAATGGAACTTGGAAAGAATTACTGGACGGTCAAGCAGGCAGAGGATATGCGAATGGAATGTAATTAACAAGGGACACAGTAAATTATTTTTTGTAGGAAGATCAAGTCTTGTAGTGAATTAAGAATTTCCGGATAGGATTTAAGAACGATAATGGCCATACATTCAAGGGGAGGAATTTATAAACTAAAGTTTTTACAACAGTAACAAGGGTTTCTTTATAATATTTTGTTTTTGAAAATTGTCGTACTAATGGATCCATGTTTGGATATATTGTGTATGTTCTGTGGCAATATAGTTGTTAACTTGAAAGAAGTATTATTATTATTATTATTATTATTATTATTATTATTATTATTATTATTATTATTATTATTATTATTTAGGAGTAATATGAAAAAGAGTTTCCAATCCCACGTGAAGACAATTAACTTACGTAAATTTGTGAGTTTATTATCCCCGAAGATTATCTTCAAAGAAATGGAATTTTAGCCAGAATAACAAACAGAAAAGTATCAGGCACATTCCCCCGTTGTACGTCCTTTAATTTTGTTATTTGGCTGAACCATTTATCTATTCTTACTATACTCTCTATCTCTGACCTCTGTCTCTCTCTCCCCGTCACTCATTCCCTCTCTCTCTCTCTCTTCCTGTCTCTCTCCCTCCCTCTCCCTCTATCTCTCCCTTTCTCTCTCTCTCTTCATTTCCGGTTTCTTTCTGATAGAATGTCCCAAACAACGGTCATTTTTTCTTGCTTTTTGTTAATTAACTCTCTGTACCTTTATCGAATACATATTTCAATTGAGTAATTGAAGTAAACACCAGAAAGATCAGTTGAACTATAGAACACTGTCAAATGTTTTGATAATTATAGTATAGATATTATACTATATGTTACATTATCAATGTAGTTTTAGGCCCCTATGGTATATTTGTATCCATGTACAATGTGGAAAATAATATGCTTAATAAAGAAAATATTAAGTTAAAGAAACGATATTTAGAAAGAAAGAGAGCACTATATTCAAATAGAACTTCCACAAATTTATTAATGAGAATAGGGTTAGAAAACACCTTCAACACATTATTTCTTTATGGGTAAAAAGTGAAACACAAACGTACAATGATTTAAAAAAGACGGTCGTATTGAAGAATTGTAGTGATGGGTTTCTAGTATAAAATTTTACATTTGTTTAACTAAAAAGACATTACAGGACAACTGAAAGATATAATAAAATATCTAGAATGAAAGGGAGAGAATTTTGAAAATAATGAAATGTAAAACATCTATGAAAATTACCGAATGGTACATGTAAGAACAGATTCCATTATCAAGGGTGTTTATTTTGACATGTATTAGTCATGAAAATCAGGCGTGATCTTCAATAAAAGTGACCAATAATTTGTTGTTTTCTGTAGTTTTGTCTCGGTCAGCATATTTTTCAATTGCATTAAATCTCATCACCAAGGAGATGTACCTTTATGTTTCGTAAATCTTTTTTTTGTTCTCATCCAAGTGCCAGCGTACCCTGGGAATGTGTACACTACTAAATATATAGGAGTAATCTGTGAACCCAGAAAGTTAATGCACACGAGAGTAAAATGTGAAAGAGCAAAGTGTTAAGCCCTGGTAAATATTTTCCATTGCAGCGGTACTTACTTAAAATAATAAATTCAACACACTTGCGTTTTAGTAGTTTCTGTTTTAGTACTTTGGGTTATTTAGTAAGTTAGTTTTAGTGCACGAGACCGCCTCCTTCACGATATCTTGCTGTACACATCTAATCTCACGCTGCACATTAAGTAGTTCAGTGAGCACCGTACTCACCTCATTACTGAGTGAACTTTCAGTCAACTGCATCTTTCGAGAACTGCAACGAGCTGTCAGCGGATATTTCGCAGAAAACTAAAGCATCTCCACCCCGAGTGCGCAGGGCGGACGAACGATCGGGTTGACGAGTGGGGGCGGACGACTGGGGAGGACGTGCGGGCAGGCGGACGGGCAGCCGAGTGGCTGGGTCGACGGGTGGCTTGGCGGACGGGCAGCCGGGTGGCTGGGTGGACGGGTGGCTGGGTGGACGGGTGGCTTGGCGGACGGGTGGCTGGGCGGACGGGTGGTTTGGCGGACGGGTGGCTGGGCGGACGGGTGGCTTGGCGGACGGGCGGCTTGGCGGACGGGCAGCCGGGTGGCTGGGTGGCTGGGCGGACGGGTGGCTGGGCGGACGGGTGGCTGGGCGGACGGGTGGCTGGGCGGACGGGCGGCTGGGCGGACGGGTGGCTGGGCGGACGGGTGGCTGGTGGCGTGGGCGGACGGGCGAGCGGACAGGTAGACGAGCAGGCGGGCGTACGGACGGGCAAGCGGGCGGGCGGCGGACGGGCGGACGGACGGGCAGGCGGACAGGCTGACGGGCGGGCGGTAGACAAGCGGATGGATCGATGGACGGATGTGTAGGTATGTACAAGGGAGTGAGTATGTGAGTTGAATTTCAAGCTATTGAGTTTTAAAGTGGGTGGGATATTGAGGGAGCAGTGAGACGGCGATCTTGCTCATGCGTACGCGCAACAGAGTGAGATGGGCTTTGAAGTGGATATGCTGATGTGCGCTCGGACTGGTCGGTGGGCAAGGGGGTTGCTGGGTGTGAGATCTGTTCATCCAGCGGTTGATTGGGTAGGCTGTTTGGCATGTTGGAGGGTTTGTATGTTGTTGGGCATACGAGCTGCGAGGGAGTTGTTGGGTTGCCAGACGGGTGGGCAAGCGAGTAGGCGGGCGGGAAGGTGGATGAGTAGGTGAGGGCAGGTGGTTGGGCAAGCGAGAAGGCTGGCGCAAAGGCCGGAAAGTGGCCTGGCGGATGAGTAGGTGAGGGTAGGCGGATGGGCAAGCGAGTAGGCTGGCGGGAAGGCAGCCGAATGGCCTGGCGGATCAGTAGGAGAGGTGGTGGTAGGGCCAGTGAGTAGACTGGTGGGAAGGCAGCCGAATGGCCTGGCGGATCAGTAGGAGAGGTGGTGGTAGGGCCAGCGAGTAGACTGGCGGGAAGGCAGCCGAATGGCCTGGCGGATCAGTAGGAGAGGTGGTGGTAGGGCTAGCGAGTAGACTGGCGGGAAGGCAGCCGAATGGCCTGGCGGATCAGTAGGAGAGGTGGTGGTAGGGCCAGCGAGTAGACTGGCGGGAAGGCAGCCGAATGGCCTGGCGGACTGGTGAGGAAGGCAGCCGAATGGCCTGGCGGATCAGTAGGAGAGGTGGTGGTAGGGCCAGCGAGTAGACTGGCGGGAGGGCAGCCGAATGGCCTGGCGGATCAGTAGGAGAGGTGGTGGCCAGCGAGTAGACTGGCGGGCAGCCGAATGGCCTGGCGGATCAGTAGGAGAGGTGGTGGTAGGGCCAGCGAGTAGACTGGCGGGAAGGCAGCCGAATGGCCTGGCGGATCAGTAGGAGAGGTGGTGGTAGGGCTAGCGAGTAGACTGGCGGGAGGCAGCCGAATGGCCTGGCGGATCAGTAGGAGAGGTGGTGGTAGGGCCAGCGAGTAGACTGGCGGGAAGGCAGCCGAATGGCCTGGCGGATCAGTAGGAGAGGTGGTGGTAGGGCCAGCGAGTAGACTGGCGGGAGGGCAGCCTGGTGGATGAGTAGGCGAGGGCAGGCGGGTGGGCAAGCGGATATTCAGCCGGGTGGGTGGTGGACAGGCCGAGTGTCGCCTGCGCGGTCATTGATGCAGCGCAGGGCGTCGCAGTGTGCCGGCGGGGCGGCGATGCGGCGCATCGCGGAGGCCCCGGCGGAAAGCTGATGAGGTGGCTGAGTGCTGCGTGAATTCGACTGCGTCGTAGTCGCGTGACGCGAATGCCCTCTGGCGGGGCTTCGCGCGTGCGGTCGCACATGCAATCCGGCCGCTCCCGGATGAACATTCGCCCGCCCCGCTCAGCCACCGCCAGAGCGCAAAGGAATTGCGGATTCAATACAGGGACTCTTATTAATTTTGTTAAATCCCTCCAGTAAATAGAATGGACTTGCTTCACTAAAAGATAATTCGTTTTTAGAGAACCCACTTCCGATATTAAATATTACTTGATACTTGAATATAATTTTTTTCTCTTAATCATGAAATGTTTTCTTTGTTGTGATTTTCTGGTCCCATATATGGTTAGTTTGTGTCGGGTTTCGGGATACAAATTGATCGAAACTATTTAGTGAACTGTTCGTGAAGTAAGATAAACGAATTTTTCATAAGCACTTTTGGGATGATTAGAAGATTTGAGTGAAGAATCAGCTTTCTAAAATCAATTAAATGATTATTTGTGTTTTATTTCAAGAAAATATTCACCAATTGGTTTTATAAAATATAATTTCGATTCAATAACTTTCAACGAAAAATTAGAATTTGAAATTTGTGGTAAAAATTATTAAAGACTATTGAGGTGAAAATTTGAAGTCCGCTGCAAACAATTTAAAAATAATTCTTGCACTTCGTTCCACATCAGATTTTAACGTTAAAAATGGACTACAATACGCACCATTGCAAACTTTCAAAATATAATGAAAACAAGTGAAGACATTGGACTGTGGATTCGGTCCACTATCTCGACCGTTCCAATTAATGATTAGCTAATTTAATTTAATTTCTGATTTGTATACAAGTTTTAACGCATTAAGATAAACCCTAATCAGCACATTCTGGCAAAAAAACTAAAATTACTTCGGTAGATACACTGACACAGCAGAGTTTGATAATACAAGACGACGCAATCTAGACTTCACTAGTGTCCACTTTGCATATCAATAAAGTAAGTAAAATGATAGCTGAGAGGAGCAGAATAGTTTCTAATTCGGGTAACGTTTTGCATTCTTTCGCCCAATGGTTTGGATATTGATTATTACTATGAAAATGAAATGCCGATTTACAAAGTTATTCATTTTTGCAATAATCATTACGCGAACGACTAAACGCTCCAAAACTATAGGTTGATTGGTTGGTCGATTAGTGATTTCGGGCGCGTCAACCACTTTGGTTATTACTCCCGTAAGTGCAGTGCGTGTTTTTTCCTCGGGAGATGGTGATATTCCCCCGCTGGCAAGATCTGGCGCCGACCTACCGTCGGCTAGCAGGGTTTTCCTCTAACCAGGGCTCTCCCACCAGCGGGGTACCACCCCAGCCGGGACAAGCTCAAAGCTCCCGACCAGTCTCCAGGAATATGTAATAGTGTAGTGAATGTTAGTGTAAGTGTGTGTGTAAGGGTAGAGGATAGGGCAAGGAAGAGGAAGGAAGGATCGCGCGCGGTCCGTGGCGCGTTTGGTAGGGTACTGCTCCGGCATTCACCAGGTGTTGATCGGAGAAACCACGGAAAACTACCGATCAGAGCAGCCGGCCGCTAGAATTCTCCTCCAGACAGCGACTGAATTCGACCTATCTGAAAAGCTTGTGTCAAAAATACTGCCACTGTCAGAATCCAAACCTATATTATAATATATTTATACAATAAGAAATAGTTTATCATGCACAATACATTATAACTAACAAGAGAATCAGGTTGGATTTTTCGTCACTACTTTAGAACCGGCCGGAAGAGTTTTGTAAAATGAACACGGTATCGCACGCTTCCCACTGGTCGTTAACAAGAAGGTGCAGCGCCCGCGGTAGCTTTAGCAGGTTTGCAAGAGCTTTACAATGCAAAGAAAGTAAGTGAAGGCGTCTGAGTTGTTTTGTAAACCGGGCACTCTCTCTCGCTCTTTGCAGCCTGTTCTTCGCTGAGTGAGTCTGGCGTGTTGCGTCTGGCAACTGCGACGGTGTTCTGCCGGCTATTCCTGGAAGAGGCGCTACCCTTCTCGTGCTTGTGCCAAAGTGCTCCGCTTGCCTTCTCCGCACCGCCTCTACTTTTGTGTTCATCGCTCTCACTACCACAGTTTCCCCATCTGTCTCCCCCTCACCACCGACACCATCACCGCCTCTGTCTCCATCCTCCCACATCCTTCGCCGCCTCCTCCTTCATTCCTGCATTCACCTACGTCTCCAGCTCCCCGTGTTCAGGTCTCTCACTACCACTGTTTCCTCATCTGTCTCTACCTCACCACCTCCGTCGCCTTCGCCACCGTCACCGTCTCCGCCTCTGTCTCCATCCTTCCACATCCTTCGCCGCCTCCGCCATCATCAATGCTTCCACCTACGCCTCCACCTTCCATTCCACTACAACCTCCAACACCGCCATCCCGGCCATCGACACTATCTTCGTCACAGATGCCGCCATCGCCACAGCCGCTGCCTCCATATCTATTTCCATATTCACTCACAGCTGCCCCACAATCTCCATCACGACTACCATCACCGTCAGCGCTAACCCCACCTTCACCATCCCCCTCCACCTCCGTCTCCGTCTCTGTATTTACCTACGATTACATCCTCACCGTCACCTTCGCTTCTGCCAATGCCTCCATCTCTACTTTCACCTCCACCTCCATAAGCGTCACTCTCGCCACCACCATCACCACCAATACCGTCTCCGTCTTTTCCTGCGCCACTGGCGTCGTCTCAGTCACCACATCCAACTCCAACCGTGCATCCGTCGCCGATTCCGACGCCGTCACCGCCCCCTCTAACGCTATAACAACCACCCGAGCCGCTACCAAAGTCGACCTTCGCCGCTACCGTAATCATTGCAATCACCCTCACCGCCACCTCCTCCACCGCCACCGCAACCGCTGCCATGGTCGCCACGAGGTCGACGCACTGCTCATTGTTTTCATTACCTAATGGCGGCGCCACGGCCCCTTCCGGGAACGATTCTTTTCGTGCAGGCGCCGCCGCGGCCTTCTGCCAGGCCGCCTATCGACTTCCGCGCTCGTATTAAGCCACGTGGCGCCGTTTCAAATCCTCCGAAATTCAACCCATGATTTGCTAAAATTTGGTTCAGAGTTTATTATCGAATAAACATTGGATTATATCTTCCGTATTCTGGCCGTAAGTACGGAGCTAAATTTTAAATTAATCCTGAGGTAAACGAAAATTTGAACATTCTGTGCCAAGTTTACAGTTTGCGGTCGACGATGTAATAGTTTTCCAAAACCCTATAAATTCAACTAATAGCAAAATTCAATAAATACGTTCTGTTATCAATAAATTATCGGGTTGAGATCCTACCCTCACAGTCAGTAAAGCACTGGGTAGGAGGATGGAGGGTAAGAGTGCTTCGTAAACTCTTACCTTCTTCAGTTTTCTTCGTGGCTGAACGATAGCAATTTCAAAAATGCACATAAAATTGAATTGTTGGGGCATCCACTTTGAATGTGACTTCATAACACTAGTCACAAATAAGTGTTAAAGTGCATGATGCCTACATCATTTACGAGGTCGAAATTTACTTTTGTAGCAAGGTCTGAAATTAGGTGTGCATATATGAAATATTCAATATCTTCTCAATTATTAAATTTAAAACTTACTAGTATCACTAGTTTATCTTCTTTTTTATTCAAACAATTGCTGTATCATTACATCACGTATATTTACGTAACATATTGTGCCTCTAAGTTCTATTCAATTGCAGTGAAATATATATTATTTTATATGTACCGTGTTATTTATATTAAATAAGTGTTGAAGAAATATCAAATCACACGCAAGAAATACACCTACAAACATGCTGCCATATACCCTAGGACAGAAAGGGGTGGAGAGTGAGATTTTACAGAAAATAAAAGATCAACGGAACCATAAATTACAATAGTTTTGAACGATTCTATAGATCTGAAAACAGGAATATAAAATTATCCCCCCAAAAGTGAAATTCGTATCAGAAAATCATTTTCTTACTCAGTACAAACATTCGTTTACATATTTTGTATTCATTATAACATTATTGTAATGAGTCTTATCACATCTAAGTTAATATAATTTTCATTACCGTAATCTCACACAGAACTAAAAACGTTTGAAACGAAGTCAATCATATTTTATCGTATTTTTTCATTCATCAGCAAATTCTAAAATGAATAAGAACAAAGCAACCGAATTCGTGACGCATTTTAACAATGAACTCCCGCTAACGCAATCGAACATGCTGATTAAATCGCCATCTGAAACCTGGACAGGTCCAGATAATCGCGTTTCTAGAACCGGAGTGCGTCACTGCAATGCGACTAAAATGTTTTCCCGAGCGGTGCAAATATTCGTTCGGTAATTCCGAACTCGTAAATATTTTACTCATGTGTCACGTGACAGTTCGTAACACGTATATTTCCCCCTCCTCTCTTCCCTTTCGCCCAGTTTGTTCGACTCATCGACGAATCGCGTCCGCTGCCGAAAACTCTGCGGCCAATCCCTTCCGCCGGCTGGAGCGAAATTTGATAAATAGAAAATTAGGCCTCTCTGAGTTTAACGAGGGGATGATTAGCTTTGCTCGAAAAAAGGCGAATCGCGGCGCGGAGTGGTCGATCTCGCGGGGTTAATGTGTGTGCACAGAAGGGAGACAGGAGCTGGGGAGGGCAGACTGTTTCGTTTGGGGCACAGGGGGCGTGGATGTTGACCCTCAAAACCGCTGCTCCGCCCTCCTCATTCTATGTGTGTGGGGACATACCGCAGCCGAGCGGAGGGATGGTGGTGGCGGTGGTGGTGGTGGTGATGGTGGTCGGAGAGCGGGAGCGCCGAGTGTCGATGGCTGTGCACGCTTTTGTGAGAGGATGTTGAAAGGGGCGGCGTTGTTCATTTCGGCGTGGGACGGTATTTCCATTCTGCCCGCTCTGTTTGGGGAAATGAGCCTGAAACGCGGTTGCGATTCGATAGCAGCTATGAAGCTGGCAGTTTTCTTCCGTGAAATACTTGTCGTGTCGAGTCGGATTTCCATATTTCCGGGCGATGTTTTGAATTTTGTTGATGTTCGAGTGGAAGTCTTCCTCTGGCAGTGTGAGTTTCTATTACGAAAGCTTCGATTTGTGAATATCTGCTTGTTTCTTTATGTGTTCCGTGAAACTTTTTTTAATTTTCTGTTTAATTAATATCTTAATTTTTCACAAATATGAATTGCAATCTTTCTATGAATCAATTATCACTTCAAAATTTTATCACAATTAAATAGCTGGGATTAAGGATTATACCCATTCGTACTCAAGACTTTACACTTCCCAAAATCTACTTTTATAAATAAATTCATACTGTGTAATACGTAGATGAAACTTAGGAGAAATGTACAAATTTATGTGAAGTAAATTAAGGTCCATTTATAGAAATACAAAATATCTTTTGTTTGTTATAAACAATTTTGTAACAAAATTAATAATTTTTTCCTACTAATAATTAAAATTTTTATAATAAAGATTGTATTTCAGAATGAAATTACAAGAAATATTAATCATACTATATAACGTACTTTTCCACGTATTATGTACGATTTCAGAGTAAAGAATTAAATTTACATGATTTGTTGCAAACTGTCAAATGTCTTAGTATAACATCAATTTTCCGATACTAAAGAGATTCTTTAGCTGTAGTATGAGGAAAGACCAACGTTCAATTATCTAGAAAATAAATGTGCAACAAAGTGTTTTAAAATTAAACTATAAAATACTTGATACATAATCAACCGCGTATTTGCCAAGTCGACTACAAGTTTCATATTACAGTGTAGTCAGTTTACTAACTTGATGTAGCAATGAAAAATGCGCTACAAATACTTAGACGCCGACATACAGTGCATGCTATCTATCAGGAAGAGATATTACCGACTTTTGAAGTAGAGTACATAATTCCAGAAGCTAGAAATTCTCTTTTCATCCCTAGTTGCATAAATATGTATTAACGACTCTCGTGGTACAGATGTTTTACTTATTTAGAGAGAGCATCAAGCTAAATTGGAAGCACGAAGCAGATGCGTCTGTGACACCACAGGGTGCAGTGATGCTTCGGCAAAGAACTTAACGACAGAGTCTTGAGGTGCAATTATCATTTTCACAAATGGCTTAAAAAGTCAGTCACATGCATGGAATGCGCTGTAGAAAACGTACAATGGGTGTTGATTCAAAACTCTGCACTTGTGAAGGAACTTGGTTCAAATAAGCCAAGCAAAAAAAAATCGCCAATTTACGTAATACGGCCAATTTGGCTCAATTGACATGCTTACTGCCAAGTCGACGAGGTATTTCCGGCTTCAGCCTTCAGGAATAACATAAAACACCTTTCAGTAATGCCACTGACAAATTTTTCGTTACATTTTATTCCGAACTACTGATGCGTCTTATCTTCACTCATTTTCTTCACATAAAGATGACTACTAAGTATTTTAAATATAAACGTGCATTCCAAATGCGTTACATTAATCTACATCCATTGCTTGTTTGCCTAAATATTATCACGATGGACCGAAAGCCTAGGCTTCCGCAACTGAAGTCAATTGGTACTTGTCTCTCAGGGAGGCGCTGAGTCTTAGGCACAGATGTCAAAGTGTTTCAGTTGTCATACTGTGACCTTACTCAGGGCACAACAGTGCAAACTGTGCTTAAGACACGGCATCTCCCGGAAATTCCAGTTTCTAGAGCACAATACGTGATTTCCTTGGCGGCTGCCCCGACTACAAGGGCGGCCGCCTATGGGTGGCAACTGCTACTGGTTGATTGATTGATTGATTGATTGATTGACTAGTTTTAGTGATAACCGGCGCGACAACTACTGAGGTCATTATTCCCGTAAGTGTTGTGCATGTTTCTCATCGGCAGGTGGGGTGATATTTCCCCGAGCTACTGTCGACTAGCAGGCAACCAAGAATCTCAGTGGACACTGCCCCTACCGGAATAAGCTCTAAGTTCCCGACCGGTCGCCCGGAATGTATGGTAGTGTAATGCATGCTAGTGTATGTGTGTGTAAGGGGTGATATTAAGACAAGGAAGAGGAAGGAAAGATTGCGCGCGGTCCGTGGTCCGTTTGTTAGGGTACTGCTCCGGCATTTGTCTGGTGTTGATAGGAGAAACCACGGAAAACTACCTATCAGAGCAGCCGGCCACTAGAATTCCCCTCCAGACAGCGAATGAATTTAGACCTAGCTGTGTCAAAAATCCTCCCGCCGTCGGGACTAGAACCTAGGACATCCCGGTCAGAGGCACTGCTGTGACATCAATTGATGCACTGAGCCACCTCTCCCGATCTGCTCCTGGTCCTTCGCGTAAGCCAAGCGTTTGATTAGCCACGCCCTCCAGACAGAGTGCACAGGTAAGTAGATGTTTCGAGATGTCCGAACATGCCAAGCTCGGTGACGCAGGATATTGGAGCATTTTCAGAGTATGTAGAGAGGAATGTTCAGCGATTTCGGTGGTCTCCCACTGTTATTCCCAGGTCAGCGAGTTCAAATTCAATTGAGAAAATGGATTTTTAAGGCGTCTTCCTTCTGAGAAGTAAATTCCGTTGTTTCATGATGTAGATTTACTTCATGTTATCCTCAATCCTCAAGCTTAAAAAATCTTAAGAGCTAAATTGTTATCCGTGATTCGTCACCTCAGTGATACTAGGTGCGAAAGAAGCACCTCAAAATTGGCGTGGAAATGCAGGACCAATAACCTGAGCCTCGTCAATAAAATAAGGCACAATTTAATTGAATGTAAAAGTCGCGGTTTCGAATCTGGCGTAACGGTTGCGTGTTTTCACCTTGTCGTTGTGATGTGGACGACCCACTCAATCACACAACTGCTATTTTAACCATTATTCCATTAATAATAATTTCTTTCAATAACTGTCAAGAGCCTACAACAAAAAAACACACAAAATACGTGTATGTTATTTAGCAACACATTGCTTGAAGGCATTCCCTAATTAAACTTAATACACAAATTTAAATGATCAGTAAAACCTTTTCTACTGTGTAACTGTTTAGAGTCAAAACTGACTTTCAAAAATGTTCGCAGTATCAAATAATTTCTACTCCTCACTTCCTCCTTTCTGTCCATTGCAAGACGTACGTAAAAACCCAATTTTTGTAAGTCGCTCACCTCATATGCCATCGACCAACATCGCCACGTGATTCCACCACTACGAGCGCTGGGGTGCTCACGCGAAAGCACATCCGCGACAAGAGAATCTGCGTCAAATCGGTCATGCACTTGAGATCCCAGAGGCTCCGCACTGGAAGGGGAGCGGCTGGTGCGTATCACGAGAAGCATTTCGGAGGCGGTCACGCGGGAAACAAGCGACGCTGACCATTCGCCGTAAATCACGCAGTGTGTCAGTCTAGCGTAGCCAAGCGCGGAGAGTCCGAACATCACAGCCGCTGGATGCGGAGAACTCTGGAACCAAAGTGGTGGCCGAAGTGGTCAAATATAATTCGGAGTTTGGAGAGGTTTTACGTGGTCTGGGAAACGGAGGAGAAAATTGGATGGCTTCTAAGCATGGGACCGGGTAATCCTGACTCTCTCTAATGAGAATAAAACTGATGGGCAAGTGTAATTGCCGTGTCGACACTGTCGCATCTACAACAATAAGGTATTTGTGCAAGTGTCGCACAAATAACAAGATGGTATTTGTGCCACTGTAGTAGTTCATCAAGTATAAATAACAACAGCATGTTCTTTCCTCGGATGTTGTAATCTTCACCACTTGACGGCACATTCTCATTTCGATGTAGTTAACAACTATTGATTGATCAATGAATTCGAGCACGTCAACTGCTAAGGCCAATTATCCCTTAAGTACAGTGCATGTTTTTTATGGAGAGTTAACGGTGTCCTTCCTTACCTATAGTCGGCGGGCTCGCGGGGCTTTCCACATCCAGGTATCTCCCATCATCGCGACACCGCTCAAGCGGGGACCAGCTCTACGCTCCAGACCGGCCTTCCGGCATGTATGATAGTGTAGTGTATGTAAGTGAAAGTGTGTGAAGGTAAGAGTTAACTTTACGTTGTGCTTCAAGTAGCAAAAAACGTGTAAAGGAAGCTCATAAAATATCAAAAATCAATGTATGGCAATAATGTGGTAACTCTAAAGGCTTTTTATTACGTTTAAAATCAGAAATGAATCAGTTGAAGACGAGTAATAATTGGGACACCCTTCTACCTCAAAACAAAAGATGAAAACCTGCAAAAAGTAGCAAAACGGTTTCTTTGAAAAAAACAAACAAAATACAAAAAAAGCAAATGACTATCAGATGGCTCGTACGAGCCCATGAAAGGCATTGGAACAGATAATTTGCTCATAATCAGAGCAGAGAAATGAGCCAATGGCTTCTTTCTTCATCGCGACCACGCACTGTGCCACACATTGCTTTTGATTCGCACGTTTTCTGCCAAAAAACTGTTCCTGTCTGTCCACATTCGCCTTGCTCATCAAATTTAGCACCATGTGACTAGTGGCTCTCCCAAAAAATGAAAATCGCGCTAGAAGTTAAACGTTTTGACAGCATGACTCGCATTGAGAGGGCCAAGACGCAGCGGATGAAAGCCCTTCCGAAACAAGCCTTCCAAAAAAGGCTTTCAGTCATGGATTCAACGTTGAGACAAGTGCATCGCTAGCAAAAGCACAAGTTTGAAGGATATGAATAGAAATTCTATGAAAGTTTATTACATTGGAATAAAACTATTCACCGTAGTTTTTTCACATCTTGTACAGAGAGAGTGAAGTGGTATCAGAGTAAACATAAAGTCAGTATGACATATTTTCTACATGTAACACCCAACGTCTGATCGCAGTTAGAAAAATATATAAAAAAGAAAACATTTTATAACTTTTGACGCCATCTATTCGTGTTATCCAAAATTTAAATAAAGATACTCCTGTATTTTTGGTATTTAATAATAATATGCTAACAACATACACTCGAAAGACAAGAAGAAAGTATAACATTTTAAAGACAAAAATAGCATACTGATAATACACGACGTACGGATAAAAAATAAAAAATAATAAAAAATTATAAATATATTGCTGATTTATGAGCACAGGCTCAAACCCAAAGGAGGAAATACTCTTTGATCTCGCTTGATTGACTCGCGATCGTTATTTTTTGTAACATATATTTATTTACATATATTTATTAACATATATTTATTAACATATATTTATATACATATACATATACATATATTTATATTAACATATATACATATATTTATTAACATACATTAATTTAAACTACTTTAACTTTTACAACATATTCTCTTCATTGCTTTCTATTTTAAATCTTACAATACATCGCACCTGTTGGCTACCTTACAAGCCTATACATCGAAATGACTATGTCAATAACTCTTATGTGTCTTTACAAAAAATTAATTATGTTAGGACAAAAAGCTTGGCCGGGAGGGACAATTGTTTGTGACGATTGTATCTGTAAAGATATAATAGAGAAAAGGCCTAAAAGACCGTGAGTCACGAAAACAAAAAAACTAATGGAATGAACAAAGGAAAAAAATTAACAAGGCTGAATCAGAAACCAAATGAAGGTGGTAAATATTCAGAATGCAATGTAAAACGTAATAAAGGTGGTTTGCAAAAACAGCAAATAATCTGTGGAGTGGCCGCAGTATTGTACCTTTGCAGATTGTACTTCTCCTCATACGTCATTTTTTACTGTTCTATGTCATGGTAAATGAATGTAATGAGTTTATTCTTCATCATTGACTCCTAGCCAAAAGCACTAAATTGAGATTCTTTTTCTCTTAGAAGCAAGAAGACGTTGGTGAACTGCACCATTGGGATACTTTCACACAAATAAATTTGTACTTGTCACAGTAAGTTTTATAAAATTGAGTAATTATTTCAATATGAAATAAATTATAAATTTATTTTGTTCACAATTTTTAAAAGTTTATATGAATGAATGAATAAAATAAGTCAACTAAAGTCAGAATAACTATAAGATTTTTGAATTTATTTTAATCTTGGGAATACAGGACATGATGGTACTATTTGGTCATCAACTGTGCAGGCTGATACGAGCGAAGTGCTCCTAGTACCAACACAGGCAAGTCGGCTCGGATGAGCGGCGAGCGTCAGCAGAGCGGGCTGAGTGCACTGTATCGGCGGCGCAATCTTGGCGATCAGCGCGGGCGGCGGCGGGGATCCGGGCGGCGCACGCAGCGCGCGCCATGCGTCAACGTCGATTACGGGCGGCTGTCGCGGGGGCGGCGCCAGCGACGTGGACGGACGGCCCGCGCCGACCGCGCCCACCCGCGCGGAAAAACGCTGCGCCCGACGCGGAGTTTTCCGTCCGCGTCGCGCCGCCGCGCCGCACGAATCCGTCACGCAACGTCACGTGACGTGACCCGACGCGGTCCACCTCCCACCCCCACCACTCCCACCCCTTACACTCTGATCGGCGGTTTTGGCCGTCCGGCTGACTGGGGACAACGGGTGAGGGTGTTTCCTATGAGAATGCTTTTGTGGGAGGTGAGTTGATGTTGTGGGTTTGAGGAAGTAGAATGGAGGAACGGGATGATGGAGTTGGGTGGTGGGAGTCGGAAGAATGGAGTTGGGTGGTTGGAGGTAGGCGGATGGAGGTCGGTGGATGGAGATGGGTGGATGGATTTGGGTGGATGGAGTTGGGTAGATGGGTTCGGTGGATGAAGTTGGGTGGATATAATTGTGTGGATGGGGTTGGTGGATGGAGTTGGATGAATGGAGTTGGATAATTGGAGTTGGATGAATGGAGTTGGATGAATGGAGTTGGGTGGATGCATTTGGGTGGATGGTGTTGGGTGGATGGATTTGGGTGGATGGAGTTGGGTAGATGGGTTCGGTGGATGAAGTGTGGTGGATATAATTGTGTGGATGGGGTTGGTGGATGGAGTTGGATGAATGGAGTTGGATGAATGGAGTTGGGTGGATGCATTTGGGTGGTTGGAGTTGGGTGGATGGATTTGGGTGGATGGAGTTGGGTAGATGGGTTCGGTGGATGAAGTTGGGTGGATATAATTGTGTGGATGGGGTTGGTGGATGGAGTTGGATGAATGGAGTTGGATAATTGGAGTTGGATGAATGGAGTTGGATGAATGGAGTTGGGTGGATGCATTTGGGTGGATGGTGTTGGGTGGATGGATTTGGGTGGATGGAGTTGGGTAGATGGGTTCGGTGGATGAAGTTGGGTGGATATAATTGTGTGGATGGGGTTGATGGATGGAGTTGGATGAATGGAGTTGGATGAATGGAGTTTGGTGGATGCATTTGGGTGGTTGGAGTTGGGTGGATGGATTTGGGTGGATGGAGTTGGGTGAATTGGGTTGGGTGGATACATTTGGGTGCATGGAGTTGGGTGGATGTAGTTGGGAGGATGAAGTTGGGTGCATAGGGTTTGATGGGTGGAGTTGGGTGGATGGAGTCGGATGAATGAAATTGGGTGGATAGAGTTGAGTGGTGATAGAAGAATGGAGTTGAGTGAATTGAATATAGTGGATGGATTTGTGTTAACGGAGGTGTGTTGATGGAATAGAATTGATGGATTTGGGTTGGTGGAGTTCGGGTGCTGGAGTTGAGTTGTTGTTGGGTGAAGGGGTTGATTTGATAGGGATGATTGATGGAGTTGGGTAGCAGAGAATGGAGTGAGATGGAGATTGACGTCCGCGTTGCAACGCCGCGCCACTCGAATCCGTCAAGCGACGCCATGCAATGTGACCCGACCTGCAGGCTCCCACCCGTATTAAGCTGATCTGCGGTGGCGGCTGGCCGGCTGACTGAGGATTTCGGTTGAGGGAGTTTCAACTGAGATTGCTACTGAGGGAGGTGGGATGAGGTTGTGGGATTGAGGGAGTGAAATGTCGGAACGGGATGATGGAGTTGGATACATACAGTTGGGTTGATGGCGTTGCGGTGGGTTGGGCGGGTGAAGTTGAGATGAAGTTGTTGAGTTGCAATTGGGTAAATGGAGTTGAATTGGAGGTGAGTTGATATGATTGGGTTGATAGAGTTGGGTTGATATTGATAAAGTTTGATTGATGTTCATGGATCTGTGTTGATGGATATTGGTTTGTGGTTTTCTGTCGATGAAGTTAGGTTCGGAACTTGTATCGATGGAATGTGTCCGCTTAATCGAGATGGGTTAATGAGGTTGTGATGATGGAAGTGGGTTGATGGAGTTGGCCAAATGAAGTTCCGTTGATAGAGTTTGGTTGATGATATTGAGTTTATGATATGGGTTTGATGTGTTTGAATGGTGAGATAGAACAGATGGAATGAGTTGACTAATTTGGGTTGGTAGGGTTGGGTTGAAAGGGATTTGAGAGAGTTGGAGTGAGCCATTGGTATTGAGAAAATTGTATTGAGGGAGGCAGGTTGAGGAAGTTGGGTTCAGGGAGTTGGGTTGGGAGAGTTGGGATGTGAAAACTGGGCTAACGGAATAGTGCGAAGTGGGTTAAGTTAACGAAACGTGCAGATGAAGGTTTACCAATGCAAAGAAGTAATACAGTAACAGTGGGCAAGTTGTCTTGAGCGATTTGGCTTCAGTAAGAGCCGCTGAGTAATTTAACTCACGGGTGTAGTGACCATCTTTTTTTCATATTAAAATTCATTCTTGTTTAATATCTAGCAGAGAGCAACACACATTACATATAAAAAATATTTAAAGTCAATATCCCTTCTAGATTTCAGATGGCAATTGCAGTGTAAGCCTTAAGTATATTATAATCAAAATACGGAAAGCAAAAACAAATAGTTTCCATTATAATTCCTCACATACTGATTTTTAATTATTTAGGCTTATCACTTCCTCAATGATATGTCGTTATAAGGAGATGTGCACGATACATCTCAACGAACTTAGCTACAGAAATACGTGAATTTAGAATAATTTCTTAAAATTTAAATGTATAATTGTTTAAAGAAAGCGAATTTCAAATTTTTCTTGAATTTAATTAAAGAAGGTACATAATTTAATTTTTTCCGACTTTACAAATCTTGTTCATACGATAATTCACGAAGTGAAAATTATTTGTCGTTCAAGTATAAAACGTCAAACACATTTCCAGAGATTGAGTTTCAATATATCGAATTTTGTGAAATGAGATTTGTAAAAGAAACAATATTACAAAATATTTTACTCTATTAAATATTTAATATAAATATTATTAAACATTTATCCTAAATATGCATAATTATTTATAGATTATTTCGTGTCGCAAGAGTGGTACATTGACACACGCTAATTAAACTTTAATATTCAATGCTTTATTAAATTGCAGGAGGTAAGCAGATTTTAAGGTGCACCTAAAAATCTCTTTAACTTTATATTCAGGATAAGTCCCTTCAGATAGTATACAACACCGTATTATCTTCGGTTCGATGAAAAAATATTTATTAGGATATTTCGCTAGCAAACAGTTTATTGAGGAACAGATGTTTCTTTAATTTCTCTTCTCCCAAAACTTCTGAGAGTTGTTCATTCAATAGATCGAAGAACTTAGAGTAGTTCGAAGAAAAGTGTACTTGTTTTGCATACAACACGAAGAAAAAAGAAAATTAATAATTAGTACCCGAAAAGTATTAATTGATATAATTAATTGATGTGATGTGTAAATTACACCACTTATGTATCATGCACGTTCCTACTATTGGATTCGCGTGTAGACGTTACATCGTTAACACGCCGTCAGAATTCCAGTGTACTGGCTGTACACAAATGACATTAATGACCTTCCAAGTCTGCGACGAAATCTAAAAATTACAAAAACATACATTTTCTACGGAAATATAAAGTTCTGATGCCAAAATGGTAGACTGATCGTTGCAATTATTATGAGATATAATTCGGTGCTTCTATGTCATATAAAATTACTCGGCTGTTTATTTGCTGCTAATACGTCGTTTAAAAAAATAAACTGATTTTTTAATTTTGATTTCATTGATATTACCTCCGCATTCCAAGCGCAACAATCATATTTTACTCGTTTTTTAATGGTACATTTTTGTTTCTCAATTACCTAGACATTGTACTTTTTAAGTTTATTCCGCCCACATTAACGATAATTTGAGTAATTTTCATTCTACCACAGCAATAACGTTCCCGATTCAATTACTCGCATTAAGTATTTGCTATCTCACACGATGCAGTGAATTTCCAGGGCAATCACAGTTCCACAAGCATCAGGTATTACGCCTACAAAGCGAGGTTCCGAATTCCCGCCCTACCGGGGCCCAATGCCTCGAAAGTTGGGCAACTTCCGGGGAACATTACGAAGGACGAAGTCAACTACGTACGTAATGAGTGGTTAGGATCCTCTTCCGGTTAAAGGCCTGCGCCTAAGCGCCGCTTGCTGCAGGCGAGTGTTCGTGGTCTGGAAATTGCCGACTGCCACCGCAAACGCACGCGCCTCTCCTAATCCCCCTAAGACGGAGACAATTTCCCTCCGATGGCCCCCTCCGCCAGCAACGTGTGTGGGGAGAGAGTTTCTAGGCCTCGTTTCGCGCAGCTAGGGGTGTACTGCATGCAATTGGGAAGGATTTGGGTTGGGATTCTAAGCGCGTCAACAGCTTAGGTCATTGATCCAGTAAGTGTAGTGCATGCTTTTTTCAGGAGAAGGCGGTGTTCTTCACTCGCTAGATGGCGAGATCCGGCGCCGACCTACCGTCTGCTAGCGGGGTTTCCCCCTAACCAGGACTCTCCCACCAGCGTGACACCGCCCCAGCCGGGACAAGCTCTAAGCTCCCGACCGGTCTCCAGAAATATGTGGTAGTGTAGTGCATGTTAGTGTGTGTGTAAGGGGAGAGGATAGGACAAGGAAAAGAAAGGAAAGATCGCGCGTGGTCCTTGGCCCTTTTGTTAGGGCAAGTACTTCAAGTATTAAAAAATAGTATAATCATAAATATTATTTCTCCGTCATGCTATGTAAATCTCTCTTATCAGAATAAAGTACACAGTCAGTCGCAGTTAATAGGGTGTCGTTTGAAATCTGGAAGTCTCCGATTTCTGCACGTGTACTTTCCATATTTATGTATGTTATGTAAACATTATTAAAATGAAAATCTAATGATGCTAAAACAGCACGTTTTTCTCGCCCGTATTATCACGCTTAATCACTCGAAAAGTATTCAAATTTCCTCATCATCCCATCGTCACAGCATCCCGACACCCCAACATTACACCGCCCCATCATCCCACCGCTTCATCACCCACCGTCCCGCCGTATCAACATCCCACCGCCCCAACATCACACCGCTGCAACATTCCAGCGCCCCATCATCCCACCGCCCCAGCGTCCCACCTCATCAACATCCCACCGCTCCAACATTCCGGGCGGCTCTAAGCTCCCGTCTGTCCCGCACTACATGTGCGGTAGTGTAAAGCAACTACTTTTGTGTATAAGAAAGAGACGGGTATAGGAATTGAAAAGAGATAAAAATGATTTTTTTTTAAATTAAACATAAAAAATATATAAAAATATGTTGCAAAATATGACAATGTGCAGCGAAACTTCAAAAAAACGTTTTCACAAACATATGTAAAATTTTTCTATAATAATTTATTTTAGTGTCATTTCATATTTCCATCTTCACATTCTTCTCCTTTTACTGTGATCTTCAAAACGTATCTCTCGCTTCCGTACTTTCCTCTTTGTTTCCTCTAGCGCTTGGCTGCTTGAGCATCCGGTCGTAGAAACTCACGGATTACAAAACCAACATGGGTAATATCGCATTCCCAGCTGGATATAGACCGTTTTAGAGAGGCGACTCCGTGGATGTGTGTGGGGTGGGAGAAGGCCGTCCGCGTCTTTTTTGACGAATTTCGAATTTCCAGCTAGGGAGACGCAGTAGTAGAAACTCAACCTCGACCTTATTTGGGGTGTGGTTACTTACTAGAGGGTTATTTACTAGAGAGTCATCTACTTTGTCAGTGGAATACGGCTTGAGATCGATTTCAATGATTTCAATTACTCGTTGTCCTCTATTAATATATGTAATTAAATAATGTTATAATTTACCATGACAGTAAAGTAATATTATGTTTCCATTAATTTTTTACACTTTATCCTACTATTTACATGTTGGGAAATTATTTTTGTTGGGGAAATTACTTTACATGTTGGGGGAATAATTTTCTCTTGAAAATCTTTTGTATACGTATGTTAGTTACTCTGAAAATAAAATACAAACATACAAGATTGTAAGGTTACGATTGTTTCTTTGAATTTGCACATCTCATTGACGTGACTTTTGACTGTAAATATTGGAACAGGAATTCCCCAAAATGATGCAGATAGATGGAGAATAGAATTTCCGGCCAGGAGTATCTTTGTCTCACCAGGCTGGCTGGCTCAGGTAGTTCTGCATTGAAAATTGATGACATTGTGTAACAGCAATATTTTTATCTGTATTTAACATATCTCTTTAGAATTACTGCATTTACAGTCTCTAATTTCTACTTTTACCCGGCAATAACATATTATACTTAAATAATGTAGTTCCTATGAATAGTTAATGCGCGTAATATTAAAATACTAAATGGTTAATGTAATTTTAAGAAAAAATTGATACAATAAGATATGTTTTTTGTTCTTCCTTTCGTTAAACTTCAATAAATGCTAATATAACATACAGCTCGTTATAATCGTACAAACTACCAACATAACTAGGTAGAAGTTCGTAAGTGCTGACTGTCTTCTTGGTCAACTCTAATGAAAACCGAAGAAAAATTGTATATCATTATATGAAGTGCAAATTATAAAAACAATAATTTCATTATATAATGAATATATATATATATATATATATATATATATATATATATATATATATATATATATATAACATATATATACATAAACATATACATATATATACATAATAAACCATTCTCCACAATCATATATTCTTCTACTCCTCGCGCATCTTCGAGCACAGTCTGACAATCGTCCATCCATACACAATTCTTTTCTGTGCTGCGTCGACATCTTTAGGGCAAAGGGTGGAGTAAGTTTTGCAACCAGATGTACTCAGATCTGTCTTAGTGGCAAAAAACAACAACAATGCGCAAGCATTGCAGATACCGTCGAAAAAGAGACGGAGAAGGGAGCGGACAAAAACTGGACGAACTCTGACTCCACTGAAGAGAAGAGTTTGAAGCAAATTGTCGCAGAAAGTTTCCGAAAGCCGAAAGGTCACGATTATTACCTTCGACGAAAATATTTCATTTCCAAATATTCCGTTTTCAATTATTTTGGTCGTCTCTCTACATGGCAGCTGAATTTTTCTAGTCAATTAAGGCGACTTTACGAATAAAATGAACTTTTAAACTAAATGGCCGGTGCAAAGAGAGTAGATTTAATATAAATAAATATTTTATTATAAATAAATATAAATATTATATTTTAACCGGAATACTAAAATAACTGAATAACGGCAAATTCCAATTCTCAAATACTGGAATGTTGGTAGATCTGTAACATACCAACTAGAATTTTACCGCCTTCATCCATGAAAAAAATCCTTTTAGAAAGTGTTATGTGCATTTCAGGTACTTCAAATTTGTTCCTAAATACTTGAGAATATTGATTATAGAGATATTAGGGAAGATCTGTCCAAATTATCTTTAACTAGTTTCTTTTAATTCTATGCAATCAAAAATCATTCTTTCTGACATTATTCTCGCACTTCATTAATTTTACAACTGTACATTGCAATGATTAAATATTTGAATATAATCGTAATTATAAATTGAAAAAAAGAAAAATGTATGATTTCTTGATTTGTATGCTAAAAATTGCCATATTCAGAATCCTTAAGCTTGTTATTCAATTTTTTGATATTGATTTTTTCAACTACCTCAATATTATCTAAATTTAGTACAAATTTTAAATATGAGGAGCCATTTTAATTAAGACCTCATAGCTGAAGGTCCTAAACCCCTAAGTTGTTTAGCTTTTTTAAAGAGCCTCGACACGTCTATCAGATATTTATTCTTTTTAGTATCTTCATCTATATCCCACTTTTCTTATATTTCAACAATATCTTCGTTAACTTGTTAAATATTTTACCGGATGACTTTAGTATCCCTACTACCCCCTCTCATTTGACAATGAGGAGGGGGATTCCAGATTTTTTACCACTTAATGCAGTTCGAAATGTCAAACCTCGGTTTCTTCAATTTAAATTGCTTTCTTTCGATACAACGTGCTTGAACTGTGAAGTAGAAGGCTAGACAACGACTACTCACACTTCATGTGGATTTTTGAATGATGTGCCATACTTCTTAATTGACAAATGACAACTCTGTCTAGCGGAGTCCCAACGATCACGGAATACTATGCACGACTAGAAAGAATCTCCGTACGATTAGCAACACTTTCCAGAAAATACCGAACGTATGCAAATTGCCAACATGAGTTAAGAAAATTAAAAGAAAACTGTGGAAACAGTCAAAATTTATGTATCCCATCAGTGATCAAGTTGATGTATCTATTAGCATTTTTTTGTTCTTATGAAATAATTTCATCAATTTCAGAGAATGAAAATATCGTATTCTGGAATGAAAAGATATTGCTTCTCATATATCTAAATCACAACATATTAAGCATCATGTAACACAGGGTTCAATTTTAGGACCTGTCGCTTCTATTTTTAAACCATATGCTCTTGTGCATTAAAAATGCTTTTTGCCGATAATACACACATTATTGAAAAACAACAACATTAGTTCTATAACACATGAAGGCAGTTTATTGATAAATAAGCTCGAAATCACCGTAGCAGCCTCTTATCATTCCACAAAAACTCCTTTAAACTTGTTATTCACTTTTCAGACATCTCCATTTTCACAACTACCTACTCGCTTTCGGCAACGCGAGAGCGGCGATCCGGAGCCGGTTTTTAATTACGAGGCGCAGTTCCAACTGTCGACCGCACGGCCGCAGCGCTCCAGAAATCCCTGACTCCCAGGGCGTTGTGTGCTGGCGGCGGCGGCGGCGGCGGCGAGGGAGAGAAGGTACGTAGCCAAATCGCTGCGCTCAATATTTCAAGGGCCGAGCCCCAGGGCTCCGCCGGGCTGGGCCGTGCACAGCGCTGTGCCGCCCCGCGCGCTCAAATAATGAAACATAAATAATCTAGGCACCCCCTTCCCTCCCTCTCTGTCTCTTCCCATTCTCTTCCCCTGCCCCTTCGCTCCTTGCGTCCCACCTTTCCTCCTTCCCCTCCAATCCCTTCGTCCCCTCGTCCCTTCCACTCACCCTCCTCTTCCCTTCTCCGCACCTTTCATTTCCCAGCCCCGCCCACTGCCCGTTGGCGGTGGAGACGGTGCTCACGAGGAATTTTTCTGCTCGGCTGCCCTTTGTTTGGCCCGCCGTCAAACAGTGGGACGACGCTGGACCTTCTCGCTATGTGGTTCTTTGTTGGAAATTCGTCTGCTTCCGGTGAAATGAAGATTAAGAGTACAAAAAATACAAATACATCTCATTAATTGAAAAAAATCCAATATTATACGGATGGTCGTAGAAGGTACGCAACGGCCAAGAGGATGTAAACGACACCAGTTTTTTTGTAATCGGAAAAGTATTTTGTTCTCTGCTTTAGTATCGATATTATTCATTATCGTCATTATTAATCATGACGTAAGTTACACTCTTGTTTTACCTATAATCTTTGATATAGTATAAAATTCTCCATTCACAGTAAATAGCATTTGAGATTATGTATGTGACTTCATCGCCCAAGATCGACAGCGAACTAACGACGTCACGATCGCTCTTAAGCGCTACAGAGTTGCACCAGTTAGAGAATACTTCTACACTTATTTTACCGAAAACAGAATAAAGAATAGACCGTAGAGATGGTTACAGTTAAACTCTAGAATATAAATGAGCCTTTTTCTTGAGAAAATTTCATTTTGTTCGCCTATTTATGCCTTGCATTAACTTAAATAAGATAGATTAAATGCTTTTCATTAAGCAATTAAAAGTTGTTTTAGTTACATCTCAAACTGTCAAACACCCATCAAATAACCATGAAAGAGTTTATTTGATGTAGGACGACATTAGAAGTTCTCGAAGTTCTTCGTTAATGTTTCAGCTCGTGTGAAAATGGGTACAGTTTCAAATTAAAAACATAACTCATTAATTGTAGTCCAAACGATACCCTGTATTACACAGCACACATGTATTTGAACATCTGAAGAACTAAGAAGTAAAAAGAGCTTTTAAAGTTTTAGGCTAACGAGTGATAAAAATATATTCTTTTATTTGAATTATTATGAACATTATGAAAATTTAATTTGATAAATAATAGTTTATCCTTAATATTATGGAGAAATGCGTTTTACTCTCACTGTGTAATGTTTATAAAATATTTGTTTTGGGAAGGAGACTACGTAACGAGGAAAATTACATTTCAAACATTTTATTTCCTATTTAAAGTAATAGAGATAGGTGTTCTAGTACTAAAAATGTAGAGACTGCTGAAGGGATGTTGACTCTTGCAATTAAGTCAAATTTAATTAACGTCTGAAATTTCACGGGTTCCATAATAGAACGAAAATATCCTGCATATGATGGCCAGACTTTTATATCTGACGAAACAACCCTCGCAATGGAATATGAAGTCCAAACATATTTTCACAATATTGTGCCGAAACATGTTTACGCTATTCAATTACATAAATTTACAAGTGGTATGATATGGTACTTTTGTTTTTACGTTCACATACACCTTTCGGTATTTTTCTGGTTCGGTGTTTCCATAATTTAACATACGCATTTAATAAACGTTCATTCATCTCTTAAGTTTTTTTTGTTGTTTTTTGACTCGTGTATTTTCTATTATTTTACTTAATGCTTCAAAATTCCCGGTGTATATCATCCTCTGAACGTACAATCATTTTTCTTGAATTTTCTGTTCAAATTATACTGTACTTACAATATTGTAGTCAATGCATGCGCGTTTCGTAGTAGTTTAGTAAGTACTTTATATTATTTTCAACAATTTTATTTCCCACTTTTCCTTCCTTGATTCCCTTCTTCCTTCAAACATCTGACTCCATCTCTATTAACCATCTTCGTGTACCCTTGTTTTGGTGGGCTTTGTCACTTTATATCGGTTCTTTTCTACATTCTTTCATCCCTCATTTCTTCTTGCTCCATCCTCTCTTTTACCTTTCTCTACCTCTATTAACCATCTTCCCCCACCCATCTTTAATGGGTTTTGAGCCCGTTTATCAGTCCTTTGCTACATTCTTTCTTGCTCCATCCTCTCTTTCTCAGTTCAACCACTTACCCCCAAAATCCATTACCGCACTTTCTTTATTCTTCATACATTATGAACTTCATGTCGGTCATTTCCCATGACGTTAACCTAATGATTGATTGATTGTTAGTGATTCGGGGCGCGTCAGCTGCTTAGATAATTAGTCCCGTAAGTGTAGTACATGTTTTCCTTCAGGAGTTCGCGGTAATTTTCTCCCGCAATATGGCTAAATCCGACTCGGCAAACGGGCTTTTCTTCAACCAGGTGTCTTCCACCAGCGCGGTACCGCACCAACCGATACAAGCTCTTAACTCCCAACCTGCCCCCATGCATGTGTGGTAGTGTAGTACATATTAGTATAAGTGTATGTGAGTAACAGGTGGGAATAGGACATGAAAGAGGAAGGAAAGATCGCGCGCCGCCCGCAACCCTTTCGTTAGGGTACTGCTCCAGCATTCGCCTGATGTTGGTGGTAGAAATCCCGGAAATCTACCGACCAGAGCATCCGGCCGCTAGAATTCATCTCCACACAGCGGCTGAATTTAACCTATATAACTATCTACCTAGTGTCGAAAACCCTACCACCTTCTGGACTCGAATCCTAGAACTTCCTCGTCAGAGGCTCTGCAGTGCCATCAGTTACTGCCCTGAGCCACCTCTCCGACTCAACCTATCGATTTCTCTCTTCCCCCTCCTTCCCTCTCTCCTCGTACGCATTTCACGGCTCACCCGTCTTTCGTTCCGCGCACACTTACCCCCTCCTCGCTTTCTCCTCCGCGCCTTAGCGCGTGTTTTACTATAATTCGCTATGAATAATTTAAAGCCGCGTACCCCGGGGGGCGGCGGGGACAGCCTATATCTAAGCGGAAGACGCGCGGAAGAGAAAGCGGTCTGGGCCGCCCGCCGGCGCGCGGCGGTCTTGCGACACTTCTTCGTTTTAATGAAATTAAATGTACACAATGGGAATTTCAAGGAAATTTCTGGTTGCTTCCTTCCTTTTTTTTTCGCTCCCCCGATACTCGTGAAATATATCTACCACATTTTTTTCCCGTCGAGGAGGCTTCTTTTCGAGCTCATCAGTGGGAAAACGATAGCAAATATTTGCAGCTTTTCTTTCGTAGTCGGGAGTTGCTGCTGGGAATTTGGAGATCTTTCTTTTCCGTTGTGAGGATAGATATTTTTTTCGTGAGGTAAGCGGTTCGATGAGAAATAACTAGTAATATAATCTGAAGAAATGCCTGTCTATATGATGGATTGGTTCAATATTGCACATATTGCGTATGTACGGGTATGGTCTTTTCTCAGAAAAAAAATAACATCTAAAATCCCTTTTCATAGCTGGTGTGATAAGCATAATTAATTCGATGATAATTGTTTCTGAGAAAACCATGCAATGTAAAGGGGAGTATTTACAATCACTGAACTACTGTAGTTCAAAGGAATGCGTAAAGAAGTAAAATATTTGGTTAGAAATGTAGGAATGTTTGTTCAAAAATAGTTCTCTGCTCTCTGCCACTCTTGTTTAGACTAATCTGCAGTGTTTGGTTAAATAGTACTTGTTACACCCTTTCATCTTTCATCAAAAGCTAATGTTTGAGACACACATTGCGTCAATCGTGAAATCATGAAAATCTAATAACTGGAGTACCGCATGGTCGGTGGCCTGCTCTTGACATGAACGTTCCACACTGGAACACAGATAATACATTCTCCTCTATAGTCGACAGTATTAGAAATTCTCTCCCATCGACGTTGCAAACTGTTACGGCGGTGGGGATTATTTATGTAAACGCATTGCAACGTTGCGATTTCCCAGAATCAGAATAGCGAAACAAAGAAGTCCTCCGTTCGTTCCAACTGCAATATTTAATATTGTTTTCCGTAAACGTACGACCTGTTTCGCTACTTTATAACCTTTTCGCGTAGCTAGAAATGCGCGTACAGTAATAAAACCTAATCTAACCTACGTGGAACAACGAACGTCATAAGACATTGTGAGACGCCTGCAAAAGATCAACACATTCAAACATGCGCGAGTATACATGTATGCATGCATGGTAAACACAATAGGACACATTTTCAACGAGAGAATTCAGCCATTCAGCAGGTCAAAGGCTTTCCTTTTCACGGGCGAACGGTGGGCAAATCAATACACGTGGGATGGGCGAGGGGGGCGGGGGGGGGACACAGAACGCTCTGCGAATGAGGATTGACGTGGCCGCGGGACGGTGATTTTCCAACGGGCCTCGCCCACCCACGCGCACTGAAACGCAGGCACCTGGAGGAAGGACACTTATTGCCCCTCGCACAAGATTTTTTTTTACTGTTGAAAACCGTTAGATTGAAAACGGGTCAGGAGGGGAGGTCATTCAAATATAAACCAGAACTGCAAAACATACAGTTATTGGTGATACATAAAAACACAAGTGGAGCCCCGTATTTTTCACCAGTTTCCTTTAACATTTGATCCATCGCTTAGGAAACTTTTTTAAATTATTGGTACTTTCTCGTCCGAATTTTCATGAAAAGCACTCAAATTTTCGAAAAAATTTACATGACCTTATTTCAAAATCTATATTTAAGGAACAGATTTCATTAAGGTAAATCATATCTATTTTTAATATTTTAGTTGTTGGCAGACTCCGAAAAACTTCTATTGCAATTTTCTAAAAATTACTGTTTTTAACGATAATGAGGCCTGCGCTATTCTCTTAAGAGTCTTTCACACAATCTTAGAGACAAATTTAATCAAAAACTTTGAAGCCATTTTTTTTTAATTTGGAAAATGTCCCACGGGCTTCATGTAAAGTACCTCCGGGAATTAAAATATCGGTTTCAAATTCAAGGGACCATGACATCAGCCAGATCGATTGAGCATCATCAGTTTTGGAGAAAATCTGCTGAACAGTTTAGCCGCTAGCTTTGTTCATAGACAGATGGACAGACGGACAGAAAGGCGTTTTGCGGTCATTCGAGTTTTCAGGAACAGAGACCCACAAAACATTATTCTAGATAAATCATATGTTAGAGGAGAATTTCCAAATTTAGCATCCGGATTTATTAACTTTTTTGTTACCAGGCCCTGTAATAAGAGATTGTCTCCCAAAAATTCGCCGTTTTTTTGCGTAGCATTACACAACTTTCTCTCTACTGCGTAAACGGTTGCAAGAAAGTAAATCCTATTGCTTTTGATTTTTAATTGAGATTTTTTCTGGGATTATTTTGATCATACACCTTTAATGATATTCATCTGGCAGACTAAAATCACAATCGATGTTTTTCTACATTCAAAATTACTAAAAGCGAATCCTACGGAGTTTGTGATTATCGATATGCATATAAGCAGCTGTTTTTAGAGTACTCAGACTAATTAACCTGTGTGAAATATACCACTTATTAGAACATTGGTTTTTACTTAGATTCACTCATTCCTTGGGAATCTACATTTCGTAAACATCGCACAGAGCACTATTCAACAAATAAAATTTAAGTTATTAACATGTTATTTAACATCCATAATACACTTACATCAGATCAGTTATAAAAATGTCGGTGTAAAAATACGCACGCTCACGTTATAAAATTTAATCGCTAAAACAGTGCTAAACACCTTCCTACCTGAAAAAAATTCCCTCGCGGACAGACCTTCAACAAATGTGGAACCGATATTTTTGCCTGTTTAAAAGTATCAGAGGCAAATTCCATGAGTGCTTTGGAAATTACCGATAAATCTACAAAACGCTGAGTGGGATGTGGTTTAATTCGAGAATTTCTAAGGCATGAGCGGTATTTACTCAGACAATTCTACCTGTGAAAAAAAAACGAGTGAAAAACATTTTTCGTAATACTGTTCTATCAACTCAACGCAACAAAACAGTGGAACGGAAAACCATTGTTAACGTCAACCGTCCGTTAAGTAATTTAGTCTGGCGTCCGTTAAGAATAATCAAAACTAATGAGTTGTAGCTACAGACGGCGGATGAGTAAATACTAATCTAAACTAGTAGTGCTACTAAAGCACTTACTTTCTCACATTATTTCTAACTGCTCCGCTATATTATATTACCACATAAACCTGCAAAAGTGTTTTCAACTAGCAATTTTTTCCCGCTCAGAGACTTGAACTCAGATACTCATAATTAACTCGCCGTCACTCATACCACTACGTCCCAGAAGCAATGTGTCAGTCCAACTCACGTCTTTAGCTCCTTCATGTAAAGTACCCTCAAAATCAAAATATCTGGTTCGAACTCGAAAAGCCACTAGTTCACTCAAATCTATTGGGGACTATTAATTTTGAAGAAAATCGGATGACCCTTTTAGGCGCTAGCGTTGACTACAGTCGGGCGATTCCAGAACTTTCTCTTCATATGAAGTACCTTCGTAAGGGCGAGAAAGTAAAAAAAAACTCTATATATTATTGGCATTATTTTTCTTATTTCTCATTATTCAAAGATTCAGTTTGAGAAATAGCAAATGTATATAATTTGTAGTGATGAAGTGCTAAAGTGCTTTAAAGCACAATGTTCATCTAAAAATGCTGTAGATTAGGGTGTGCAATCTAAGACCCATTCGCACACTCAGATCTAAGATACAACTTCGAAAGTACTAGGATTATCGGTGCCGTCGTAGAGAAATATATACCTTTTGTTTCTCCCACATTAAGTAAAATACGATTGTAGAGCAACCTGTCATTAAATCTTGTCCCTTGGAATTCAGAATACGATGTATTACTTCTTAAGTTGCGGAGGGACAAATACAACGATAATTGTAATAATAATAATAATAATAATAATAATAATAATAATAATACATTTACTTCCAGTACAATCCTGTTGTTTACTATTGTAACATGTAAACGTAAGAATACCGTACTTCGTTAAATAGCAAATAGAGAAACAATCAGAGCAATTATTTCCATTTTACTGAGTGGTAATTTTTTTACATGAGAATATTGTAATGAAACTTTTGAATTTCATTCAGAAGGCTCTTAATGCAAATAATTGAATTTTACTGGAGTCTATTTGATTTAAAGATATTCTGTTTGATTCAATTAAAAAAGAAATTCACTCAATAAAATAATATTTTTAAAATGGCAAATTTATATTTTTATTGAATTTTGGAAAGCTTTGGGTTTCTCGGTAATTGATGTACAGAGTTCAACTTCTTGTATGAGATAGTACTTAGACTGTCTACACAATAGAAATTTAGCTTTAAGAACTTAGGAAGAAACTAATTTTAAAAATTTAAGAAGAAAATAATAATATAATCCATTATAAAGTTGTATCTACTAGTTCTAAAAGTCGATTTTTCAGGCCACACAATGCATTATTACACAATATATTGCATTTTGCATATCCAACTTCTAATATACAGTCAACTTATTCCCTAAGATTTTAGAAAATTGACATTATAATTAAAAGCTGCAAAGGTTTCATTAATTTACTGTGGTTTGTATAATTAATGATTGATTTTGTTTAGAGAAACGAACCAAGGAACTATTGATTTGATGGCCAGTCCTGTGGTATATTATGCCCCTTAACAACAAAGTTTGTTTAGTGAGCACTTTTGGACTACGTGGTTGGAGAGAAGTTAGTATATTGATTTATTTGTAATTTGTTTGTCCTTGATAATCAAGCAAATTTGTACAACAAAATGCAATAGTTGGATCCGGGCAAACAATTCACAAGTGCTCCTTATTAATTATTTACTTGCTCTACCGCGCTCGTGAGTAACTAACTTAATAGATCATAATCAACTAACTTTAAGATAATACATTATCCAGAAGTAAAATTTAAAAAACCCTAATATTTGACACTAATTATTACTCGCGCAACTTTTCTTTACCGATGGATTGAAGAAATGTGCGTAGAGTGAGGTTATTAGTTACGAAACTGGCCACTATATTTTAAGAAGCAATGTCAATCTCCAGAGAATCAATCATGCCTTCCCAGATTTCTCAATAATTTGCGTTCCAGCTTTCTCAAGAGTTTAAGTTATCTCCTGTGATGAATCTTCATCAGCTTTGGTCATTTCATTAGAGTTTTTGGAGAAAATCTCGGACAGACGTTCTCGTCTTCAATAGAAAACAGTTTCTATTTTGCGCCAGTGAAGATGTATTTGGAATGTCGCCAGGGCTCGCTGCGAGCTTTTGCCTTCAACTGCTTAGTGTGACATAGACGAAAAAATAAAACAGGCTAAAATAAAACTACTGCAATTAAAACCTTTAATCTATATAAACAGTCCATTACCATATCATTCCTCAATTTCAATATACAAAACCATTCTAAGACCTCTACTGCTGTATGCTTGTCCCATCTGGATAAATTCCGCAAAATCCAATCTAAAAAAATTACAAATCAGTCAGAACCAATTTCTCAGAACCATTACCAATGCACCGTGGTTTGTCACCAAACATCAGCTTCACAAAGAACTCAACTTAGAACTCATTGAACATCACATCACATACTTAGCCACCAACTTTTATTATTATTTACCTCAAATCCCTTCCCTTGCAACCTTTAGACTCGCTAAAAACCCGAACCATACCAGAATAAAAAACAGATACCCCTACAATATACTTGTATTCCTCAAAACCTTCTCCGAATTTGAACCAGAATAGAGGACCCAATAGGGCATCCTCAACCTTATGTTAGATATAAGTCTTAGAAATAAGTTTTAAATATAAGTTAGTATACAAGTCTATCAAACATATGTGAAGTTTATACTAAAACTGACCTATGTACAACCAACAAAATCAATAAAATAAAAAATAACAAGTGTGACATAGAGGAGGAAGCAAGGTCATCGGTGAAGAAAAGTTGCGCGATTAATACTAGAAACTGTTCGGGAAAGCGTGAGTACATTCGTGCGAGTAACATATGTGTTTCTGCTCCTTGTGAAAATCTTCAACGAGGAGAATTTGCGCTACACCGGAGGATAGTACACATGTACCCCAACGCCCTGGGCAAAGGAGGGGGTCTGGACAGGGGTGTATTGAGCAGCGAGTGTGGTGGAGGGGGGCAGTGCCTGAGTAGGGGAGATGAGGGCGAGAGAACACGATCGTGAATCAGGGGGAAACAGGCAAGAAGCTAGAAACAAAGGAAGAGTAAAAACGCTTGCACGAAATAAGAAGGCAAGTGAAACAGTAGGAGAAACTGATATCTCTAAAGCAATACTTGAGACAGAAAACAGATTCGATTCCTGATTGCTGCAAAGTAATTTTTGACTGGGCGATGTGTATTATCAGAAAGTAATGCAACACTACACTATCAAATAAAGTTAATGAAAAATAGTATTATCAATTAAATATTCAAATAAAGTTAATGAAAAATAAATACTAACAACAGACAAATAAAATTAGTTTACAAATTGATTTGTAAAATGTAATACGAGAATAAAATATGACAAAGTTGCTTTTGTTTTCTTATTTTATTTGCTGTTCTATGTACAAACATATTTATCTATTTTTTTATTTTTTTAAACTAACTATTGTGTTCAAAACGACTAGCCCGCGATCGATTACTCTAAGAAATACCTAAAAAAATTCACATTTATATCACTAATGTTACTTGAGGATTTATGAAATACCTGTATCACTTATTGAGGAGAATATGACTGAACTCAGTATGTTAAGCATGTCCACAACTTTCTATCACGCATAACATATTTTTGAATTTTGGTTTAAAACGTTAGAGATTAGCAGCATGTAGTTTAATAATAGAATAATGGGTTGTGATAATTTTGCATGTTTTATTAAATATTAATATTAAAATATTTTTTAAAATAAATGAGTGCAAAAAGTTGTTACGCATATTTCAGTTATAAGGGAAATAATAAAATACCGACAGTGATGATCTAAAACAAACAAAAATTATTAATATTTTCAGTTCTCACATTGTCTAAAATTGTGCTTAATAACAAACACGAAAATCAGTGGGTAGTATAAAACACTATTGATGAATTAAATATCTAATAAGTTGTTGGGCAAACAGCAACTTCCTCTGCCGACTTGTTTTTGGGTTATCCATTTGATGATCGTCAACCTTGTCTCATGACAGTAGATAATCTAAAAAGGAGACTACAACACAAATTCCACAGCTTAGATATTAGAAATGATAATTAATAGTTAGAACCAGCCAGTACGAGCAGTTCTAGGGAACATGCAGATGCTTCCTTCCAGCATTCAAATTTTACATCCTCTACTTTCTTATAGTTTACTCGGTTTCCACTAACATACGTTATCTCCTCACACTCCTTTTCCTCACCCGTGTCCAACCCTCTTAACATGCACTCACGTTCACCTACTGACCTAGCACTACCATCCCTTCCTAACATCCAACGCACAGTCACACTCACAACCTCCGCCTCCACGACCACCCTAGCGACGCGCTAATCCATTAGCACTTTAAACCGATTAGTTGTTTCATCGCTTCCTGGCCATTACTGTACTTGGCGCAAATCGAATTCGCTCGGGGCGCTCAGATCGTTTACTTGTTTAATGAAATCGAGGTTTGGCGGCGGCGGCGGCGATGGAGGCGTAGGAGGTGGAGTTGGAGGTGGAAGAAGAGGCGAGTGTGGAGACGAAGGAATGAGCGGTAACGGAGAAGAGTACGAAAGCGGAAGTTTACAAAGCGGAGATAGAGATGACGTCAAAGGGTTTTAGGATGTAGGATAATGGATCACGGGATCGGTCAATTAATGGATTACACTAGTTTGCCAACGTTTCGGAATATTTTATTCCATCATCAGGGCTCACTAATACATATACTGGTCAAACATAATGTTCCTCCACAGCACAACTCCAATACAGAGTTGCTGAAGCACCCACGTCCATAGCAGGTCCGACCATGGCCACGGCCCGAAAGAACGTGGGTGCTTCAGCAACTCTGTATTGGAGTTGTGCTGTGGAGGAACATTATGTTTGACCAGTATATGTATTAGTGAGCCCTGATGATGGAATAAAATATTCCGAAACGTTGGTAAACTAGTGTAATCCATTAATTGACCGATCCCATGATCCATTATCCTACTACTTATTAACGGTCGTGATTTCTACAATGGTCAAAGGGTTTGTGGGGTGGAGATAGAGGTCGAGACGGAGGCGGAGTTGAAGGGAAAAGGGGTGAAGAATGGGAGGAACGAAGGAGATGGAGGTGAAGGGAGATGAGGGAGGCGAGGAGGAGATAGAAGTGAGAGGTGTTGGTGCAGGCGAAGCGGGAGAGGAGCTGGAGTGAAGGTGGAGGCAGAGTCGAAATCCAAGATGTCAAGGTTGAAGAGGAAGCTACAGAGAGAGGGTGAGGAGAGAAAGGAGCTGAAATGGAGATGATGGCGATCGCGATAATAAAGCGGAAGGTGGCGGTAGATTTGAAGGTAAAGGCAGTGGAGGTAGAAAAGGAGGAAGAGTGGAAGTAGAAGCGGAGGCGAAGAACATACTACATAGATAACTACATAGAAGGCAAAGGAAGAGAAGACAGACAGATATGGAGGAAAATGCGCAGAAAGAGGAATTGGAATTAGAAGTAGACGAAAACATAAGAGGAAGTGAAAAAAGATTTCGATATGGAAGATAGAATGGAAGTGGATGCGCAAGTTGCGTTGGATATAGAGAAGGTATAGAAGTTACGGGGGGCGGAGATCGAGGTGGAAGTGGGAGAGAAGATGAAACGAAAGTGAAATTGGAAATGAATGTGAATATGGTGGTGGAAGTGGAAGTGGAGGTGGAATTGGAAGTGGAAGTGGAGGTGGAAATGGAGGTGGAAGTGGAGCTGGAAGTGGAGGTGGAGGTGGAGGTGGAAGTGCAGGTGGAGGTGGAAGTGGAGGTGGAAGTGGAGGTGGAAGTGGAGGTGGAAGTGGAGGTGGAAGTGGAGGTGGAAGTGGAGGTGGAAGTGGAGGTGGAGGTGGAGGTGGAAGTGCAGGTGGAGGTGGAAGTGGAGGTGGAAGTGGAGGTGGAAGTGGAGGTGGAAGTGGAGGTGGAAGTGGAGGTGGAGTGGAAGTGGAGTGGAGTGGAGGTGGAGTGAAGTGGAGTAGAAGTGAGAGATGTGGATGGAAGTGGAGGTGGAGGAGGTAGAAGTGGTGGAGGTGGAGACAAGTGGAACGAGAAGGATGGTAGGGAAGTGGAGATGGAAATGGCATGGAAGTGGAATGGGAAGTGGAGGTGGAGAGAGGTGAAGGCGAAAATGGTGGACGCGAGGGAACAGGACAGACAGATGCGGAGGCAGGCAGGAGGAGACTGGCTGTGGCGCAGGGAAAATGCCACCATGGCAAATCAGCGGTGCCGGCGCCGGCGCTCTCTTGAGCAGATGCCTACGCCGCCCGATCGCCCCGACGCCCCACGGCGCGATGCTTCGCCGCCCCGCCACCCTACCACGCCCCCGACAGAAGAGCAGAGAGAGAGACAGGAACATGGAGAGACAGCGAGACAGAGACAGGCAGAGAGGGAGAGAGAGACAGAGAGACAGACAAACAGACAGACAGAGACATGGAGAGACAGAGGCAGAGACAGAGACAGAGAGGAGCACAGAGAGCGAACGGAGAGACGAACAGAGACATGGAGAGACAGAGCAGAGACAGAGACGACGGAGAGAGGGCAGAGACATGGAGAGGAGCGAGACAGAGAGAGAGACAGAGACAGAGAACGACGGAGAGAGAGAGACAGAGAGACAGAGAGAGAGAGAGACAGACAGGAGACAGAGGCAGAGCAGACAGCGACGGAGAGAGACAGAACATGGAGAGACAGATCGAGACAGAGAGAGATAGACAGAGACGGAGAGGGCAGACAGAGAGACATAGAGAGAGAGAGGAGAGAGAGAAGGAGGGCCTCCACCCTTGCTATGAGCAAGAATCTGTTCTATACCCTGAAGTCATTAAGAAGGAACCTACTGATTTAATATTAATAGAAAGCCTCGAATTTGATTCGATCTTACATTATGTGTTAACAATAACGATATAATGTTCATAGATAATTTTAAACCAAATGTCGATATGGGTAGGAGAAAAGCAAGCAGAAATATCTTATTGGTTTGGGTTTACAAGTTTACAATCTCGTAACTTTGACTCTAACAGGCTTGAATTGTGTGTCTTGTCTATTCGCCTTTGAAAATATCCTTCATTTTTCATCATTGATTTTTATATATTGACCACGGAATCAAGCAAACAATGCCGTCAATATTCATCGTCAAAATATTTATCGGCGGTTTTCCTATTTCCTATCATGATTGTATGGTTCATGTGACTGAGAAGGGAAGCTGTGCAAAATGAGCATTACCAACAGAGAAGAAATCGGAGCTGTGCTATGAAGATACGAGGAGTTGGGAGTAATTGCCACCGGAACTGTAATGGTTATTGGGTGAAATCGACTCTACTACGACATCGAATCCAGCGTCAGAAGTAACCGCGTCACGAGAATCTCTAGAATCCAGTTATCGGAAGTGGTCAAGCCGGAGATGACGAGGCTAAGTAGAGAGATCTGGATTAACCAGGTACAACGAAAATACGTTCCGCCGCCTTGACGTCAGGTGATGGGGGTTAAGTAGAAATACAAATTATTTGCTTAGATTAGAATCAAAGTAGTTAACCTTTGATGTAGAGAAAACGTCAAGGAGCTGCGAGGAGTGCAGAGTAGACACAACAGATGAAATCGACTGCGACTCGAACGTAAAATCGACTTCGTCTCTGCAGCGCCAAATAGCTTCAATGCTCAACCGACTAGAACGCCAAATTGACTGCAACGCCTCATCAACTCCAACGTCAAAGCGTCTTCTAGGTTCAATCGACACCAACGCCAAATCGACTACAACGCCAAAGTGTTTTAGCTTAAATTGACACTAATCTAATCGTCTTCAACGCCACATCAACTCCAAAGCCAAGTTTATTTTCTAGGTTAAATTGACACCAACCCCAAATCGACTGCTACGCCACATCAATTCCGCCACAGTGTCTTCTGGTTCAATCGACACCACCATAAATCGACTTCAACGCACATCCTCTAATGTGGGGCGGGATCCAACAACGGACATCAGCACATTTTCCTTTAAAAAAAATTTATTTCTTGTTCGGCATTTCTGCCTTTCAAGAGCGTTTATACAGGATTTAGTAACTTATAGGATGAACTATCCTCAGGTCTAAATCAAGTTATGTGTTTGGTTTGTGTGTGTGTGTGTGTGTGTGTGTGTGTGTGTGTGTGTGTGTGAGAGAGAGAGAGAGAGAGAGAGAGAGAGAGAGAGAGAGAAAGAGAAAGACAGACAAAGGTTATATTTTCTGATATTTAAGGAGGCTTAAAATGTTCTTAGGATAGCGTGAGTGGTTGCCTGTAACTCTTACCTAGATGGTAAGTTGCTGCAGCTGGGGATTCTGGTAGTATATCATAAACGTTTTTTGAAATTTTGATAATATAGTTCTGAACTGATTCTATTTTTAACTATGTAATTGCTCATTGCTTATAAACCATTAAGTTTTAGTATTTTTTCTGAATCACTTATTTTATATAATTTGAAGTTTGTTAATGTAGCTACGGGCTGCTTTTATCCAAACGAGGCCTGCGTAGGTTAGTGAGGGTCTGATTACTGATTTTTTTCTTCTATATTTGTTTAGGTAAGGAGTTCAGTTTCATTGTTTAGGACTACAATTATCAGAACTTTGATTAACTCTAAATGATAGCTGCGCATTTTTACGCCAATGTTTGGAATTCAAAACCGTCCCTTGAGTAATCGTTTCATGGAAACTCAGGCTATTAGAGCCAGCCCAGCCCATACATACGTTGAAATTTGATATTCGAATCTGTCAATGTAGATATGTTATGCAATTGGAAGAAAATTGAAAATAATAAACAAGATCTTTATTAAAAGAGCATATATGAGACTCCGCAGAAATTTCATACAATTTTTAAAATGCACATGCCTTTGCTATATCTCAAAAGTTGAAAATATTTTAATGCAAAATTTCAAAACATTAATTTAATATGTTGCTAAAAAAAATGCAGTATTACTCCTCAAAGAGAAGCGGCATGATTTTGCGCTCAAAACTTTTTTGTGTATTTTATTTTTCATTAATCTCTATAATTTTAATTTAAGTTCTTTAATTGGGCGTTTGAAATACGTTGATATCATTCTTACAAGTATTTTTTTTTTAATTTGTATGTGAAGTCCTCCTTTCATTGGGCTTAGCTGAGGGCTCCAATAGTTTTATTATTACATAATCCAGCGCATAAATACTGAAAGACGTATACATGCAAAAAGTAAATTGAAAAAAGTATATTGCGAAGCTCACCATAAAGAAATTACACAAACGGAAATACTTATTGGAAAATGATTATTCCGATGTTGTAAGTTATCGAGCTGACGAGTTCTCAAGGTTGCATCTTTAAAGCCCATTGTTCAATCTCGCGATCAAAGTCACTATCAAGGCGCAGCCTCTAATTACCTTCAACCCACGCGGCCACCTGCCTTATAGAACATGCTTTCGCCATCCCTCACAGAGTCCACTCCCATAGTATTCCAGCACGCAGCCGCGTATTGAAAGAAAGTCCAATACAAATGGGTAATAAATCATTTTACGTGAATATAATACGGCCCTCTCCCTTCTCTCAGCGCCGTCACCGCCGAAGCGTACTCTACCTCCCCCCGCCTTTCGCCGTCAGCGTGCACTGACCGCTGCCCGGCGCCGCCACGGCTGGCGGCTTAGACATCATTAGCAAAGGGCTGGGCCCAACCCCGAGCGCGGTCGCCTTGCACACCCTCATTGCTTCACTACCTGCCACTAGCCGCTATGTAAACGAGCATTTCTGAGAATCGCTACGTACCTCCCTCGCCCATACAGAACTATTAAGATATCTCGCCGACAAAGATACCTACATCGGTAACGCAGGCGCGCGGCCGCCCCGCCCCTTCTCCATCTGCTAGCCAGATGCCGCGGTTCCCGTGAGAACAAAACGTTCATACAACAAACGGTAGCCGCCATCGCGGGCACCTCACGTGACATCGCCTCAGCATCTGATCGCCGCGAATGTCACGTGATGCTCCTTTCCCCGAGCCCGAAGACGCATCTAACAAATAGGAAGCCGATCGCGGGCACATCGCGTTTCACCGCCTCACCATAGGTGCAAAGTCGAAGACACGTGACTCTCCCTTCCACGGCCTCACCGAAACCTACCAATTCATAAATACTCCAACTTCACTCAGAGAACGTACTAGAATATAACAGAACATCACAGAACGAACTCGAACAGAACGAGAACAGAACTCAGAGAAGGACAGAACACTAACTACAACAGACTTCAAGCAGAAGTGCCTCTACTGCTTATCTGTCAGCATTGTTCAATACTTATCTAACAGCAACGCTCGAGGGCATCCATACTCGCTATTTAGACAGCCCGCGAACAGTCGGCTGGTCCTGCTTCGCCCTCCAAAGCTTCATCAATCAGCACGGCCAACAGGCCGCTGCCTCTAAATTCGTGCCACTCTGCTGGCATCAGCCGCACCTGGCCGAATTTTCGGAGAACTCCGCAACCAGCTCCGGTCAACTGAGTTCGTGCCCATTCCAGTTCGCACCGCCGAATTGCCTGGAGCCAACCTCAGCTCTGACGACATCCACAAACTCAGCCGAGTGATTTGGGCTGGTGCTTGCAGTACAACGAACTTTTAGTAAAGTTAATATCAAGAAAGAAGAGCATAAACTATAACTTTCATTTGTCCTCCATTTACGTCTCACAAAAACAACTTTTGTATTTATGAAAGCATTAAATTTCAATTTACTATTATTGCATATTGACTATCATTCACCTTAAATGCAAACAATCCCCAGTTCTGATCTCCCGTTCTGATCTCGTATGTAGTCGCACTCGCAGCACGGCAACTCCTACGTGTTACATCTGCTACACCCATGTCCAGAAAGTTTTTATTTTTGATACTAATTTGTCCTTTCCTCGGTTTACATTTATAGCAGGAAACTGAAATTTCAAAAGTTCTTAATAAGGATCTACATTTACTGAAACACTGTTTTTACAATTACCTTAATATTATTCATTCTACTGATCTATATTTACTAGAAAACGTGGGGAAAATTTGCATTATGAGAAAATATTTGTATCTACAAAAATATAAAGCATTTTTCAAAACTGTTGTTTTAGTTAATTACGCATTACATATATGAAAAATACATATTTCACAATACTAACTTGAATAGATTCTGAAATCGAGATTAAAACATTTATCATTGTCAGGATACGTCATTCCATATTCCCTTAAATATACAAAATTTTCTCATAAAATATTCCCATTTTGCATAGGTTCTTCTTTGACCCCTTATTAGAGTTCTCCAAGGGCGGTTATGGTATTGGTTTGCGACTGTAAAAGGAAATCGACCGCGAAGGGTTAGAGCGAAGTTGCTGTGAAGTTGCAAATCCGTTGAAATGCTGTTACCGGAAATGGCGAAAGGGAGGGGGGTGCAAAGCACGGCCATCTGGTTTAGCGCGGCTGCAACCGGGCGCAGAGGTGACGCTGCCCAGGCATCAAGAGCCGCGAGTCAAGACCCGGTTGGAAAACTGCCCCTCCGTCTGGAAAGCGCTCTCATTGCTACATTAACCCTGCCGCAACGTTCTCTTATGAATGAATTATTCTTCTGTCTCAAAGAAATTTTTGAGAACACGGTAGTTCTCAGAACCTCTCTATTATTTTCTCAGATATCTAGCTTGAAGTTCCTGCCTAGGCTTTATTCTGAATAGGCTTTAGAATAGGCTTTATTCTGTCGACGCGAGAATAGTCTCAATCAAACCGTGTGCAGTGCAGCACACCGCAGGCCGCAGCGTGTAATACAATTTACAACTGATTCAAATTTTTACTGCATATATTGTTCTTATTATTAATAGAAATTGTAGTTCAATGTTTCCATGTCAGTGAGTGTGTGAAATGTGTCTGTCCTTGAAACGCCTAATGGTCAGTTTGTGAAGCTAGGTAAGCTAAAATTGAAATATTGCATTTTAGATACCACTGCGTGTACACGAATAAATTTTACTAGCACATTTGCCGCAATATTGTTCAAAATATCCCATGGTCAATCTCGTAGGGCGCCAGCCAAGATATAGAGTTAGATTCCATAGATACGAGAAAGTAACTTCTACCATGAAAAATCAGCTACCATTATGTAATATGAACTGAAAAGTTTTTCATTTGGCATATCTCTTGAGAATTTTAAAAAGAAGAGAAGGAGAAGAAAAATAAAATTGTTAGAGAAAAAATTGACTTCGGTAAGAAAAGTAATTCAGGATGAAAGGTTAAAAATGTACTGTGTCAGCCGAACCGACTCCGAGTTCATCATTAAGTGAATAAAGTTTGTCGTCAAATAACTAATGTCAAATAACTAAATGAAAATTAAATGACTCATTATCTCTACAGAAAATAATATCCATGTGTCGTAATAATATTAAATGTATATTGAGTTGGTCACCACATCAGTGTTACTGATATTTTCAACTTTCTCTTCATATTCAAAAGTAAAAAAGTAAAGAAGAAATAAGTAATTATCATTTACACATGCATTAAGACATTTTCTAATGTGTATTCAGTCGGTACATGATTAAAAGATTTTCTATGGAGTTCACAGTATTCATAAATGTTCGCTAACGGTAATGAGTTCTCATATATTCTCCTACGTGAACTCTCATATACGCTTATATGGACGACATGAAACATTTTTTAACGTAAAATATATAAACGTTTCTTCATCGTAAATAATTTTTTTGTTTCACGTTTTTCCAATTATTAACGAAGTATTTTAACGTTCTATAGTTCATTTTTTACATTTACTTAAATTATCTCTTTATCGCATTGATTCATAAACCATTGTGAAAGTGGATAAACATGTCGGTTACTTATGTAAGTGACACTTATGTAAGTTATACGTCAGTATTCAAAGGATTAATACTAGTTATATTAGTTCAACTTACTGTTTTAGGGGCAGATTCAATAACTGACATATAGTTGCATTCGGCACTTCTGTTACTCACCTGCAACAAATAAAGAAAACAAAATTATCAATTAATAGCATAAACCTTCCGAAAACTTATTTGCTACAGATGCTGTATTAAATGAGTTTTGCAAGTTCAATTACAGCACTGTCGGAAATAGTATATTTTCATAAGCATCCTGGTTCATTTTCAAATTTATCATATCATTCAATTACTTAAAAAGAATCATTGAAGAAGAATGTGGCGATTATACTCGGACCCAGGTCAAGTGATGCCGTGAGGAGAGGGCCGGGAGGTAAAGTAAAAACTAGACGAGAAGTTCCGGATCGAAACCGGAACTAGACTAAATTTCAACTACTGTGTGGGGAAGAAGAGAGACCACCGAGCGGTAGAAAGGTTCAAGACAAATGCACAACCAGCTTGCGAGGATGAGGCGAGAAGTGCTGAACAAGTCTTAACTAATGCGATGCTAGTTGCAGGGTGGTGGACGCGAGTAGGTCCAGATTGCAAGAAATATCAAAAATAAAGCAGAACCAATGGGAGCAGAGTAGGACCAGGTTAGAAGGAGCAAGAGGAGTCTAAAGCAGAACCTGCGTGGGAGGACGAGGCGAGAAGTTTTGGATAGAAGGAAGAAACTACACTAAAATATAATCACGGAGAGGGAACGAGGCGAGGAGCGCCGAATTGCAGGAAGGAGCAGGACTAAGGGAAGGAGTAAGGGGAAGGACCAGCGTGGGAGAGTGAGGCGAGAAGTGCCTGACCAAACCCTCACAGGAGCGATGCAGAGCTGCTGGAGCGCTGCTATTCGGGGGGAGGGCATGTCGAGGAGTGCGGGTTTGCAGGAAGTATGAAGACCAAAACAGAGCCAGCATGAAGAGCTCTGCTCTGATCGGTAGTTTTCCGTGGTTTCTCCGATCAACACCAGGCGAATGCCGGAGCAGTATCCTACCAAACGGACCACGGACCGCGCGCGATCTGTCCTTCCTCTTCCTTGTCCTATCCTCTCCCCTTACACACACACTTACACTAACAAGCACTGCACTACCACATATTCCGAGAGACTATTTGGTAGCTTAGAGCCTGTCCCGACTGGGGCGGTGCCCCGCTGGTGGGAGTCCTGGTTAGGGGGAAACCCCGCTAGTCGACGGTAGGTCGGCGCCGGATCTCGCCATCCAGCGGAGGGGAAAGATCACCGCCATCTCCCGAAGAAAAACATGCACTACACTAACGGGACTAATGACCAAAGCAGTTGACGCGCCCGGAAACACGCAAAAATCAGTCAACCAATCAATGATGAGCTCTGGATTAGAAGACGGAGCAAGACTCACGCACAACCAGTGTGAAAAAGCGACTCGAGGAGGGGCCGACCACGCCCCGTGTAGAGACGAGGAAAGTTTTGTCGGGTTGCAGAAAGAAGCAAAACTAAAACAGAACAGGCTAGGGGTGACAAGGCGAGGAGTGCCTGGTTGGAGAAAAAAGCAAGACTGAAGCACAACCAGTGTGTGGGGAAAAGGGGAGGAGTGCCGTATTGCAAGAAAGAGGAAGTTCAACGCAAAACCAGCGCGGAGGAGTGAAACGATGAGTGCCACACGGTAGGAAGGAGCAAGACAAAAGCAGAATTAGGGTAGTGAGATGAGGCAGGATGTGTTGGGTGGCAGAAAACAGCAATGCTCAATCACAACCGGCATGCACAGACGAGGTGAAGAATGCCAGCTTGCAGGAAGGAGCAAGGCCAACGCACAAATAGCGCATAGATGAGGCGAAGAGTGTTGGACTGCAAGATGGAAGAAGACTAACGCACAACCAACGTTGAGAGACGAGGCGAAGAGTGCCAGGTTATAAGAAGGATCAAGACTAAAATATAGGAATTGTGGAGGGTTGAGACGAGAATCACCGGACTGCAGGGGGAAGCAAGACTAACGCACAACCAACGCTGAGACGATGCGAAGGGTGACAGGTTATAAGAAGAATCAAGACTAAAGCGTAATAAGTGTGAAGAGTCGAGGCGAGGAGCATCGGACTGCAGAGAGGAGCAAGACTAAAGCACAACTAACGCTGAGAGACGAGGCGAAGAGTGTCGGACTGCAAGATGGAGGAAGACTAACGCACAACCAACGCTGAGAGACGAGGCGAAGAGTGCCAGGTTATAAGAAGGATCAAGACTAAAATATAGGAATTGTGGAGGGTTGAGACGAGAATCACCGGACTGCAGGGGGAAGCAAGACTAACGCACAACCAACGCTGAGACGATGCGAAGGGTGACAGGTTATAAGAAGAATCAAGACTAAAGCGTAATAAGTGTGAAGAGTCGAGGCGAGGAGCACCGGACCACAGGGAGGAGCAAGACTAACGCACAACCAGCGAGTAGAGTCTCGGCGAACCTCCACAGGGAGCTGTGCGCAGCGGATGGAGAGCTGCTAGTCGGGTGGGGGTTGGGGGGAAGTCGAGTATTGTGGGTTGGCCGGAAGCATGAAGACCAAAACAGAACCAGCATGGAGAGTTCTGCATTACAAGAAAGAGCAAGACTCACGGACAACCCGCATGACCAAAGCATACAGCATAACAACTGTGGGGAGTCGAGGCGAGGAGCACCGGACTGCAGGGAGGAGCAAGACCAACGCACAACCAACGTGGAGGGGCGCGGCGAGCCTCCACAGGGAGCGGTGTGGAGAGCGGATGGAGCGCTGCTGGTCGAGGGGAGGGGGAGGCTGGGCGGGCCCGTGCGAGCGGGCAGGCGGGGCGGCGAGGGTGGCAGGGCGTCGTCAATATTGACGCTCTGATAACGGGAAGCGCAGGTGCGCTGGAGGCGGCCGAGCGCGGACGCAAACACGTGCGCGGCGGTGGCGCGGGCGGCGGCGGGGGCGGGGTGGGGGCGGGGTGGGGGAAGAGGGAGCGACGCCTCGTGGGCTGATTGGGGATCGCCGCCCTGCGCTCCTCGAGCCGACGCGCACGGCGGAGGCGGGTGGGGCAGTTGGCACGCCTGGCTCTCGACGTGAAGAGAGCAGTCAAACATGCGGCAAGCGAACGGGAAATGTTTTCGTGGTGGGGAATTAAGACACTTCTAGAAAGCTGAGACTGAGCGCTGACCGGCTAGTTGGCTTGCATCGGCGAAAAACACACAATTGTTTTTTCCAAAAGATAGCAGGCACACTGCACTAAGCAACAAATAAAATACTCTCATAGAGCACTGCAAAAAATTAAATATTTAAACAAAAACCGTATTAACAAATTCTGCAAAATCTTAGTATATTATATTCGGTTATAAAGTACATCAATTGTATACATACCAAAAATATAAAAAAGGTTTCTGACGCGCAACAGTAAATATGAAATATTCAAAGAGAGGAGTACTTCTTCCTTGGAGACTTGCTGTCACATGACGTCAACTGCGCTGAAAGTAGTGACGTTTTGGGTATAATATTTCGGTCAATACGAGCATTATGGTAACAGAGATTATTGCGAGCTAGCAGTTTCGAATAATACTCACTGGTAATTTTTTTAAACTCTTCCAAAAAAGAATTATATAAAAATTATTCGGGCTTTAGAGAAGATAATTATTGTGGATGTAAGTAAGCTTGCGGTTTTTTCGTGGCGTAAAAAAATAGAAAATAATGAATAATTTTCGTACTAGAATCCAAACGTCCAATTTCAAATATAAATCAAGACTTAAATTAGTTGATTGACAAAAAGTTGAATTAAATTTACTTTTCTCTATTTTTAGATTTTTCGAGCTTCTTTTTGTGAGTGTTTGCAAAGTTTTAAGCCCTCGTTTGTAACAGTTTGTCGCATTTTTCTATCGTGATGTTGTTATTGTCCGTGTGTGCTCAGTAACATAATTTTCTGGTTCATCCTCAAACACAAAAGAGCAGTGAAGTTAGATGAAATACGAACAATTTTGATTTTAGAGGACGTATAGAGACGAAATTAAATATGTTACTACCAAGCTGAGAATTTTGTATTGTGTGATTTTAAAATTCAAAATTTAAGTACCATATGACTTAGTGTAGGGATCACAGAATTTTGAAAATGTGCGCACAATTCACTTTTCCCCATAGCACGTCATACGCAGTTTTTAACTGTTTTTTGACGTAAAATAAATAAATAAATAAATTAAAGTTGAATTTCAGATGTAAACTGTGTTCTTGTGTGGTTACTCGCACCTTTTTCTGTATATAGAACAGTATATGTTATAATCAAATTTCTTTGTAATAACAGCAATACAAATTCAGAAAAATTGAAACACAAATGTATAGTATTGTCCGAAATAAAACAATTCCAAAGTCACCGAGGACAGCTATTCACGACGTAGCCCATACAATCTATATTCGATGATATCTGAGAGTTTGAATTGGAAGAAAGCTAAATAATGAATGTCCGTAATAATATACGATAAAATGCTCAATTGAACAATCTTATCTCTGCAATACGTATGTATATTATTTGACATACAGGATATATATCCTGTATGATATAGGACTCTACATTAAATAAATCTGAAAGAGAGAAAAACCTAATATTCGTAACAAGTGCATTTTAGCCTCTTTATCCAACTACAGCTAAATGATCGGCCTCCGTAGGGAAGCACCATTGAGCAGCGGGTAAGTATGCTGCGCAAAACCCTGCAAGTTGACATCCTGCGGAAGGTAAACAATTTTACCCTAAGGTTGTAACAGGATTTTCTTCTCATTTGACTACATATCCCACTTGAAACAACATTTCATTAACCATTATTCATCTCTCCAGAACTCCTTCAATTCTTTATTTATTCTGTTAATGAAAAAAGCAAACCACCATCGCTTTAATGACCTACCAAGAAGTGGGGAAGTCAAGCCCCGTAATCCTCACTTGTCGAAACAGACAAATGACTGCGGAAGTCACCGCATCACAGCCAGTGCGAAATGCTTGCTTTGCGCCTCCGGGTGTCTGCGTCCTCCGCATTTCACGTAGGGCGAGCGAAGCGATCCAAGGGGTGCTCGCGGGGAGGGAAGGCCGGCGAGGGTGGTGAGCGGTAATTAATAGAGGGCTCTGCCGGCCGTTGATTCTGCGCTCTCAGAGAGCGCCCGCCGCCGCGCCTCATCGCGACCCCCGCGCCCGGGACCCGCTCTCGTCACCACGCGCCATCCCGGGGACAATGGGCGCCTTTAGCCATTGTTCTTCAATGTAACCAACATCCCTCCTCCTCTCTTCTCTTTCTTCTTCTTCTTCAAATTATTACTATTATTATTATTATTATTATTATTATTAACCTATTGGCTATTTCTGACCACATTACTCGTCTTCCGAGACCCCGGAGAAATTAACGTTTGTAATTCTGGGGATCGGCTTTTCATGGCTGTACCTCTTGATAAAACAAGGTTCTTACGCCTTGAGTTATGAATAATGAGGTGATAGGATCATAATGAGGGGTGACAGGACAATCACAAATACGACCATGAGGGGTGACAGGACTCGAACAAGGCCTTAGCCAACACGAGGCTGAAATTGTTGTTGTTATTATTATTATTATTATTATTATTATTATTATTATTCAGTAAAAATTTTATGAGTTGGTTGATTATCTACCCAGTGTTGCAACCGGCTTCTTAAGAAGGAGATCTAGAGACTGTCGATGCCTCTACAATACTTTGCGCAAAATGTGGGCTGTACCAAATAAGAAATAAAATTCTTGACTTCCCAGTCTTTTCAATGATTTGATAGTTTAAACAAGTTCTTACACAAATCCCAGAGCTTCAATAACTATCGGAACTACTTGTGCTTTTACGCCCCACATTCCGATGATCTTGATTTCCAAAGTCTTCAATTTAAGAGTCTCCCTCCTTCGTTACGGCGTTTTGATCGCACGGCACAACCACAACTACAAGTTGACATTTTTTTCGAAATCCCGGATAAAAAATACCCGGTTTTTATGATAATAATAATAATAATATTTCAGTTGCTACAAAAGAACTGCGTCTTGAAAAAAAGATATATATGGTAAGCAATATTCTGAACTGATAATCTGAGCTTTGATTCCCTTGAGAATCTGGACCCAAGGAATTGCGCGAGTTTGATCTCTAAATACATCTTCAGTTAAATATCATTATAGTATACCGTATTCATGATCTATATTGGTGGTTTCCAAGTATTCTGACAACTTACTGGTATTAAATGTGTAACTATTGCATAGATAAAGAAAGAGAATCATGAAATATTGTTTGCTGTTGATATTTCAATTTAAATATCACGACTTATTGGTCATGCGTTCATATTTTTCGAACTCTAGCCAGATTCTTTCAAAACAAACTCACCTTCATAATAACCCATACTATTACTTAATTTTTCGTTCCCTTACGGGTAAATACACTCGTATAAAGTTCTATTATCATTTCGTAACTTAATGATTAGAACTAGACAAAAAGGAATATAGGTAATGATATTTCTCTCGTGCCTTCTCCTATATTTTCTACCTTCGTGCCTTCAAGTGCTCTGTCCTGTCCGTCTCCCAAACTCTATAATTCACATTTCATCGTATCACAAAGTCACTTCACTATCCACATCGAATTTCTCATCTTAAACACCTTTAACTCTCGTTCTTAGAACCATACAACTAGATTCTTGGCATTCATTTGCTTCTTCTCGACCCTTTGTCTCTCACTTTTTGTCTTTTATGATGTTTCGCAAGTAATATCTCATATTGTAATGTGATTTGTCACAATGCCTGCAGTTTCGGCATTGCCCTCATACTTCTTATTCTGTTCCTTGTCTCTTCCATTTTTTCTACTCTCCCGCGCCTCGGCGTGAGAATTTCGTATATTCGGTTAGGCATATCTTTCACGACACTTTGCGCTTTAGTCATCACTACTTGATTCATGTCTCTCAACTATTTTTCGTAACATTGCGTCATTCTATCCGTTACTCCGATACTTTATGACACACGTTGTGAAGCTTTCACCATTACCTGTATCACTCTGGCTCACATATTGCTCAACAAACACACACATACATCGCCATCCTTCTTCTGGGACTCGTCCTGCTTGTCTTTACTCATTTTTCATATAAACTGCTTGCCTCCGCAATTTCCCGCTACTCCCATCTCCGTTAATTCTATTTCGTTCCCTTATGTTTAATCTCCAATTCCTGCCCCTCTGTACAGATCTCCTTTGAAGACTCTAAAGTCAACCTCGTCTTTGGCCCTTGTGACCGTTCTATGCTGTATATTGCATCATTCTGTCCTTTCTGCATCCCATTCGCATTCCACGTCTCTGTTCTTCCCCTTTGTTACTCTGCCACGTTCACGTGCCGTCGTCGCCAATGACCATTACTACAAGACGCCCCTACAGGTCTCATTATCTTTCCCATGTCTCTCTGCATTGCCCCTCTACCTAAATCTTCTTTTATTATTTTCACTTAATCATAATTTACAGATTTCTTATTTCCCTTCACATATCTATCCTTTCTCACAGCTGTCCTTCATTGGGGATCACACTGTACATCGTTAAGTATCGCATTATCCTACACTGCCAGAAATATCTGCATTATTTTAACGTACAATACTTTAAAATATTGATCATGAAAGCACATTAAAAATAATGATCACATACATTAGGATTCAAGACTCAAAAGCTTTATGGTCACATAAAGAATTAATGAATGAATGAATTATATTGGTCAGCTGATTACGAAAGTATGGCATGAATTTTGGGAAGGGGACACGACAGAATCTCTACAATAAATTTACACTGATTTTAATTTAAGTATTAAATTTAATGTACAGATATATTAGGCTCTTTTCAATTTATTAACAATAATCCATTAATCTACTATAATTTATTGACATATTTGATACCGGACCTTATCCAATTCGCACTACCTCATTACTCAATGCCCTTTCCCCTTCCCCTTTCCGGCGGCCCGTCCTCAGCGTCCTCACGCTGCCATGTTAGCATCACTCCCGTCCCCTCCGCGTCCAGCCGGCGCCGGCGGCGTCGGCGCTAGCGTGCCCTCAAACGCTGAGTCAACAGCTCGGGCTTCACGCCTCGGGCCGCATGGCTATTCGCCTGGCCCCTGCGCCGCCGTTATTTCAGCCCACTGCCACCAACAGCGCTGCCAGGCGTTGCTGCCTGGAGTCCTGAGATGACGAGCGTAGCGCATTCCTTTGTGCCACCCGTGGAGCTATGAAGACTCCTCGTAGGGCTTGTCGCAGGGCCTCCTCTGGCCCCTGCGCCGGCGTTATTGCAGCCCACTGCCCCCAACAGCACTACCAGGCGTTGCTGCCTGGAGTCCTGAGATGACGAGCGTAGCGCATTCCATTGTGCTACTCATGGAGCTATGAAGGCTCCTCGTAGGGCTTGTCGCAGGGCCTCCTCTGGCCCCTGCGCCGGCGTTACTGCAGCGCACTGCCCCCAACAGCGCTGCCAGGCGTTGCTGCCTGGAGTCCCGAGATGACGAGCGAAGCGCATTCCATTATGCTACTCATGGAGCTATGAAGGCTCCTCGTAGGGCTTGTCGCAGGGCCTCCTCTGGCCCCTGCGCCGGCGTTATTGCAGCCCACTGCCCCCAACAGCGCTGCCAGGCGTTGCTGCCTGGAGTCCTTAGATGACGAGCGTAGCGCATTCCATTATGCTACTCATGGAGCTATGAAGGCTCCTCGTAGGGCTTGTCGCAGGGCCTCCTCTGGCCCCTGCGCCGGCGTTATTGCAGCCCACTGCCACCAACAGCGCTGCCAGGCGTTGCTGCCTGGAGTCCTTAGATGACGAGCGTAGCGCATTTCATTGTGCCACCCGTGGAGCTATGAAGTGTCCTCGTAGGGCTTATCGCAGGGCCTCCTCTGCCCCTGCGCCGGCGTTGTTGCAGCCCACTGCCACCAACAGCGCTGCCAGGCGTTGCTGCCTGGAGTCCTTAGATGACGAGCGTAGCGCATTTCATTGTGCCACCCGTGGAGCTATGAAGGGTCCTCGTAGGGCTTGTCGCAGGGCCTCCTCTGCCCCTGCGCCGGCGTTGTTGCAGCCCACTGCCACCAACAGCGCTGCCAGGCGTTGCTGCCTGGAGTCCTTAGATGACGAGCGTAGCGCATTCCTTTGTGCCACCCGTTGAGCTATGAAGCGTCCTCGTAGGGCTTGTCGCAGGGCCTCCTCTGACCCCTGCGCCGGCGTTGTTGCAGCCCACTGCCACCAACAGCGCTGCCAGGCGTTGCTGCCTGGAGTCCTTAGATGACGAGCGTAGCGCATTCCTTTGTGCCACCATGGAGCTATGAAGGGTCCTCGTAGGGCTTGTCGCAGGGCCTCCTCTGACCCTGCGCCGGCGTTGTTGCAGCCCACCGCACCGAACAGCGCTGCCGGCGTTGCTGCCTGGGTCCGAGGATTTGACGAGCGTAGCGCATTCCATTATGCTACTCATGTGGAGCTATGAAGGCTCCTCGTAGGGCTTGTCGCAGGGCCTCCTCTCTGGCCCCTGCGCCGGCGTTACTGCAGCCCGCTGCCACCAACAGCGCTGCCAGGCGTTGCTGCCTGGAGTCCTTAGATGACGAGCGTAGCGCATTCCTTTGTGCCACCCGTGGAGCTATGAAGGCTCCTCGTAGGGCTTGTCGCAGGGCCTCCTCTGGCCCCTGCGCCGGCGTTACTGCAGCCCGCTGCCACCAACAGCGCTACCAGGCGTTGCTGCCTGGAGTCCTTAGATGACGAGCGTAGCGCATTCCTTTGTGCCACCCGCGGAGCTATGAAGGCTCCTCGTAGGGCTTGTCGCAGGGCCTCCTCTGGCCCCTGCGCCGGCGTTACTGCAGCCCGCTGCCACCAACAGCGCTGCCAGGCGTTGCTGCCTGGAGTCCTTAGATGACGAGCGTAGCGCATTCCTTTGTGCCACCCGCGGAGCTATGAAGGCTCCTCGTAGGGCTTGTCGCAGGGCCTCCTCTGGCCCCTGCGCCGGCGTTACTGCAGCCCACTGCCACCAACAGCGCTGCCAGGCGTTGCTGCCTGGAGTCCTTAGATGACGAGCGTAGCGCATTCCATTGTGCTACACATGGAGCTATGAAGGCTCCTCGTAGGGCTTGTCGCAGGGCCTCCTCTGGCCCCTGCGCCGGCGTTACTGCAGCCCGCTGCCACCAACAGCGCTGCCAGGCGTTGCTGCCTGGAGTCCTTAGATGACGAGCGTAGCGCATTCCTTTGTGCCACCCGTGGAGCTATAAAGGCTCCTCGTGGGGCTTGTCGCAGGGCCTCCTCTGGCCCCTGTGCTGGCGTTATTGCAGCCCACTGCCACCAACAGCGCTGCCAGGCGTTGCTGCCTGGAGTCCTTAGATGACGAGCGTAGCGCATTCCTTTGTGCCACCCGCGGAGCTATGAAGGCTCCTCGTAGGGCTTGTCGCAGGGCCTCCTCTGGCCCCTGCGCCGGCGTTACTGCAGCCCGCCGCCACCAACAGCGCTGCCAGGCGTTGCTGCCTGGAGTCCTGAGATGACGAGCGTAGCGCATTCCATTATGCTACTCATGGAGCTATGAAGGCTCCTCGTAGGGCTTGTCGCAGGGCCTCCTCTGGCCCCTGCGCCGGCGTTACTGCAGCCCGCTGCCACCAACAGCGCTGCCAGGCGTTGCTGCCTGGAGTCCTTAGATGACGAGCGTAGCGCATTCCTTTGTGCCACCCGCGGAGCTATGAAGGCTCCTCGTAGGGCTTGTCGCAGGGCCTCCTCTGGCCCCTGCGCCGGCGTTACTGCAGCCCGCTGCCACCAACAGCGCTGCCAGGCGTTGCTGCCTGGAGTCCTTAGATGACGAGCGTAGCGCATTCCATTATGCTACTCATGGAGCTATGAAGGCTCCTCGTAGGGCTTGTCGCAGGGCCTCCTCTGGCCCCTGCGCCGGCGTTACTGCAGCCCACTGCCACCAACAGCGCTGCCAGGCGTTGCTGCCTGGAGTCCTGAGATGACGAGCGTAGCGCATTCCTTTGTGCCACCCGCGGAGCTATGAAGGCTCCTCGTAGGGCTTGTCGCAGGGCCTCCTCTGACCCCTGCGCCGGCGTTACTGCAGCCCACTGCCACCAACAGCGCTGCCAGGCGTTGCTGCCTGGAGTCCTGAGATGACGAGCGTAGCGCATTCCATTATGCTACTCATGGAGCTATGAAGGCTCCTCGTAGGGCTTGTCGCAGGGCCTCCTCTGGCCCCCTGCGCCGGCGTTACTGCAGCCCACTGCCACCAACAGCGCTGCCAGGCGTTGCTGCCTGGAGTCCTTAGATGACGAGCGTAGCGCATTCCATTATGCTACTCATGGAGCTATGAAGGCTCCTCGTAGGGCTTGTCGCAGGGCCTCCTCTGGCCCCTGCGCCGGCGTTACTGCAGCGCACTGCCCCCAACAGCGCTGCCAGGCGTTGCTGCCTGGAGTCCTGAGATGACGAGCGTAGCGCATTCCATTATGCTACTCATGGAGCTATGAAGGCTCCTCGTAGGGCTTGTCGCAGGGCCTCCTCTGGCCCCTGCGCCGGCGTTACTGCAGCGCACTGCCCCCAACAGCGCTGCCAGGCGTTGCTGCCTGGAGTCCTGAGATGACGAGCGTAGCGCATTCCATTGTGCTACTCATGGAGCTATGAAGGCTCCTCGTAGGGCTTGTCGCAGGGCCTCCTCTGACCCCTGCGCCGGCGTTACTGCAGCCCGCTGCCACCAACAGCGCTGCCAGGCGTTGCTGCCTGGAGTCCTGAGATGACGAGCGTAGCGCATTCCATTGTGCTACTCATGGAGCTATGAAGGCTCCTCGTAGGGCTTGTCGCAGGGCCTCCTCTGACCCCTGCGCCGGCGTTACTGCAGCCCGCTGCCACCAACAGCGCTGCCAGGCGTTGCTGCCTGGAGTCCTGAGATGACGAGCGTAGCACATTCCATTGTGCCACCTATGGAGCTATGAATGCATGGAGGTAGCGTTACCAACCTTTTCCGTGTTCAGCAAGTGAAACCAGACCGCCATATTGCTGGGTCCAAAACACGACTGTTAAACCAATACCTTGTGTTCCTACACGCTTAATAATACTTCATTAATTCTTTTAGATGTGGTGGAAAAGCTCCAAAATTTGATGGAACTGTGAATATCCGCAAACATACACATGATAAAGTAGTTCTATCAAATCGTGTTCTTGGAAATTAGCCGAACATAAACTGCTGAAATTGCTAGAGTGATAATTGTCTCTTCGTAAGGTTGTTTTCCTCAATGCTCTCCGCTTTGGATCTGAAGGAAATCTTTAAGAATAAATTCACAAAAATTCGAGAATAACATAGAAAGTTACTAAATGTGCCTGATTACATGGAGTAGCTACTTACTTGTGGAAAGTAATTTCCGGTTTTCCCGTACGGTTTGTACAGCCGTTAGCCACACAAGTACCGTAACTAACTGTTACAAAAAGCTATCTATTCTGAACAAGGCTTTTTAATATTAAAAACAATGCCAAACTACATAACTGAACACGAGCACAGCTACAAGCCACAAAGCAATCACACGCAGTTTGTTTTTGTTACAAGCTTTCTGGTCTCACCAATATGGCGGAGGTGGCTTCAAGTTAATGACGTCATGCTATCTCCCTATATTCATAGCTTCATGGTGCCACCAATCCCGACATTTTATATCCAGTTGTCTGGAAAATTGGAACTGTGTGGTATTCTGTGTATTGAGAGCCATTTATTTCTCCCAAACCAATACCAATATTCATGAAAATCTCCATAACGTCACCAATTGTTAACATTGCTGTTAACAGATCATCAGTTACACTAAAGATAGCCCAGAAAAAGGATAACTTTTAAATATATTATTTACTACATATTTTAGATGATCATTTCTCTTTTTGCTCTTATTTAACTTGTTTTTTTTTGACGTCAAAATATAATACGGTAAGTTTATTACTTTTTGAAGTATCCAAATTAAATACACCAGGGTTCAATAAACAATTTATTGACAGAAACAGGTACAAAGCTATAGTGCCGAATATCCAGGAGAATTTGTAGAGAGACTTAGCCGTGTTGCCGTAAAACCAGGGGATGTACCACGATATGCCGAGTCACCAAATAACCGAAAAAGTCCGAAGTCGTTGCGCAGTTGTCGTCGTCTCTCTCACTCCATACAGTAACCACCACTTAATCACCGGATCGTCGCTCTATCACAGCCGCTCACTCACTCACTCTCTGCCTCAGCTCCGCGCCGAGGCCGTTTTATAGCTGCCCCGGGCCGTAGGCCCGTTGACTGGCTGTGCAGTAGGGGCGGGGTCGAGTCTCACCCCGCTCGCTCAGGCGTGGCGGCCGCACTCAGCCGAGCACCGCTGCTCCGCGCTGGTTGCTGAACACTGCCGCCAGGGGCGGTAACGCCCTACTGACGTCCTTTCGTGGCGGGACATTTAATTATGTGCGGCCGGTCACGACACTTTTAATTATGTATTATTTACGAATGATTACGTCGTCTCATAGAATCGATATCGAACGATGAGGATTTTTTGTGTGCAAGTGATAGGGTGCCTTTTCCCTTACTAATGGAAGTGAAACTGCAATATTTCAATAACACGTTTCTGCTAATCACTACCGTCTGCTTCATCCGGACCCACGATAGCTAAGTTAATTATACCTGAGAATTTTTGTTAAATATTTTAAATTTATTGAAATACAGGGTGCGCCAGAGAAACTTACTTATTTGAAAGGTCAATAAAAACAAAAGTACTTCAGTTATTGTTTTAATTTTTTTTTATTTGAGAATACAATATCCCAATTTTTTTTTTTATGCAGTTTTGAAAATGACATCGGATAAATGGCGACCTCCATTGCGCATACACTGATGAAGTCGATTTTTGAAATTCGTATCCACTCTTTGCAGCATATCAATCGGTATGTTGGCAATGGCGTCGCGAATGTTGTTCTTGAGGTGTGCTATGGTCCGTGGTCGATCGACATAAACCAGGGATTTCAAATAACCCCATAAACAGAAATCGCATGGAGTCAAATCTGGAGAGCGTGCCGGCCATTGGAGATCGCCTCTGAGAGAGATGAGGCGGTCGGGGAAATGTTGTCGCAACAAATTGATTGTGTCTCGTGCTGTGTGTGCTGTTGCTCCATCTTGCTGAAACCACACGTTCCTAACGTTCATTTCTTCGAGTCTTGGAAGAAAAAATTCCTCGATCATGTTCCTGTAACGAGCTCCATTCACGGTAACTGCGCGCTCATTTTCTTCAAAAAAATAAGGACCAATTATTCCCATTACCGACATCGCACACCAGACAGTAACTCGCTCACAATTAAGTGGCTTCTGGTGAAGCTCACGCGGATTTACACCACACCAATAACGCATGTTTTGCTTGTTGACGCAACCGGAAATGTGGAAGTGAGCCTCGTCACTGAAAAAAACGACCGCGTCTTCAGGCAGGTTGTCAATCAGCATTTCACATGCATTTTGACGGGCAACAAAATCGCGTTCAGTTAATTCCTGCACAACAGCCAGTTTGTAGGGATGAAATTGCAGGTCTTCATGCAGAATTCGTCGAACAGTGGTGTCAGAAATTCCCATAGCAGCTGCGTGTTTGCGAGCCGAACGGCGGGGAGAACGCACAACTGACTGCCTCACTCTTTCGATATTTTCCGGGGTTCTGATGGTCCGTTGAAGTCCATTTCTGGGTTTAGCGACACTTCCACACTCCCGAAATGAGCTAACCCACGACAGAATCGAATTACGGCCAGGAACTTGTCTGTGAGGAGGAATTTCAAAGCGAGCGCGGAAGGCACGTTGCGTAGCAACAATTGAGCGACCGTTAGAAAAGAAGCTCTCGACTGCGAAGGCCCGCTGCTCTCTAGTCCACAGCATGATGGCAACTGACTGGAAGGAGAAAAAAACTTGGGACCTTCCCCCTCCTAATACGCCTCCTCTCGCCCCTCTAACGGCCCAACTCACCGCGCGGGAATTTTTTCAAATAAGTAAGTTTCTCTGGCGCACCCTGTACAAGAAAAACTAAAAAAATAAGCTAATAACCCTATACATTTAATTAGTCTTATATTATATGTAAAACGCGAACGAAATAGTGGGACAATTACGTGTCCTGCAGATGTCAATAATAATTGATATCAGAACTCAACAAGCTTGTGCGGACCGTTTAAGCATCAAGACACTTACGGTGATGTTAGTGGGACAGATGGATATTTCTTTTCAGTTCCTTTCATTACTAAGACGTGATGTTCAGTGGATTTGTTAAAGCAGGCAAATGCATTCATCAGAAATATTTCAAAGATCGCTCGCAATTTTGCCAAAAAGGCAAGTATTTTAGATTTTAATTTGGTGATCAAAAATGCCACCGGTACGTCCGTTTATACTGACGATTACCAATGCTTACTGTAAAAATTTCGTTCTTCACAGATCATTTTGTTGTTTTAAACATTTTTAACATATTCTATATCATGTAACGAGGTAATACCATGCGTTACGTTCAAGTATCTCGAAAAAGTAATATTTACTTAGTGAAAGAGCGAGTTACGCTAGAAAATAATGTGTGCGAGAAAAAAGGTTTTACCGTCACGTTAATTTGGTCACAAAAAACAGTTCTATATCAATGCATTTTAGCGAGGCAACTGTCTCGTTGCAGGTGTATGTAACACTGATGTATAGTAAAACAATAAAAGGTCACTAGTAGGGAACTAATAGGGAGCGCGAAGTCATCGGATTTCGGGCGAGAGGAAGACGCAAGAGCGTAGGGCGAACCTCAAGCACAGGATGTCAGTGGTCTGAGCAGAGCGAGATGGCAGACGAGGGACTAAATTATTTCAACATTTAAATGTTTTTAATAATGGAAAACCTAGACTTACTTTGCGGTACTGATTTAAAGGCAAATACATAACAACAAGAAATGTGTGCCTTAAACGATAATATTTACATTACAAGAAAAAACGGTGGTTCCATTCAATTTAACTATATACTAGCTAACTAGTAGCAGAATTTCGACCTAAATTGTAAAGTCCTCTTCAGTGTCTGAAAGGTCAACATCAACCAATCAGTTACAATCTTACATATTAAATGAATATTAATAGTATATAACAAAAACAGTGAAGCAAGGACGTGGTACCTGTAAATTTCTGTAGTCATGTTACATCTTGATATAAAGGTATAATATAAGACCAGGAACTTATGATCGTTAACAATAGTGGTCTAAAGGGCCATGTTAGAAAGGCATTGGGGAACGTAATCGATTTGACATGGAAGGTCCTATTCCAATTAATATTAATAGTGTTAGGTATCGGAACATGTTCGTTACGAACTAGTCAAGGCACTATGTACGTAGATGGTGCCAACTTCGGTAAAGTAAAACGGCAAATGTCCATGCACCAGAAGATAAAGTGGAGGAGTATCTTCGAAATAAACAGGAAGCAAATTGAAATTATGGAGTGAGTAAATAAACAAGGAAACCATGGGTTAACTATGTATGTAAATCTAATTGTCAGAAGAAGAGAGAAATTGCGATAAACAAAGAAATTAATAGAACACCAATGTGTTCAAACATTATTTAAAAGGGGTTAAAGGGAACCGAGAATAGGGGGGAGAATCACTTATAATGTGTTAATTAATTGATCATAAATATTGTTGAGATTAGAGGAATCTTTATGGTCATGACTGTGAATCCTGATGAGTCATCATGATTTATTTGAATAATATTTACCATTTATTCCCGGAACATCATTACAATGAAGCCGTCTTTACAAATTTGCAAGAGTGCACATTTTGTTGTCTATAGCTGATTAATATATGGATCATTTTTTTATGTTTAACAGTCAATGGTTCAATCTCTGTATCAAAACTCGTCTGTCTCTGTTTTGGAAATGTACGTTATCACTAATTATGTTTCAATAAAATTACTTGTCATCTGTAAAGTCATTGATTCGTCCATTGCAATTTTTTGTGGAATTCGCATTATTCCCTTTTACAAAACCACATTTCTGATTTTGATTTCATAGCTTTCTATCTATTGGCTACCCACTCGCCAACTTGCAATATGCGTGCGCATCGACTCACAGTCAACGCCGGGGAAATACATCTCTGTCCAGCCGCTTATTGAAGCAGCCCAGTTAGCTTTAAATTTATTACGTTTCTAATACATTTTTACAACGTTTAATCATTGGTTCTTGGTTATCTCTTTGAGATAAAACATTTGTTTTTCTGATCCTTTGGAAACAAATGTATGAGCATAATTGCTAAAAATGTATGTTTACGTTTGAAAAATCTATTGATAATGACATAAAGACGAAGCTTTCCATACCCTGCTGCCACTTATACCATCCTTTTATTTATTCTCATCACTTTATCGCGGGTGACGACTGCAATGGATAATGTAATAATAGTGGCAAAGTCACTGTCTGGCAAAGATCGAGCTGTTTTGCACTATGGTAACCAAACACCACTTTGAAGAATAGTGTGTCATATTTAAATGCAATTCCGGTTCCATCAATCTTTTCTCTCAGAAGAGAAAACTGCAACCGTACGAAACAAAAGGAAATATAGGTCGAAAACCTATGGTGACTAACCGCGGCGATCGGAACAAAATGCGTGCTTCAAAGCAAAAGGCAAAAAATAGTCGCGCGCCAGAGACAGCAAACGGCAGCTGGATTATGACGTCAAATAGTGAAGAGCGCGAATTATGCACGAATGTACATTTTGCACTTTTAAAGTCTTTTTTCTCATTATCGGAAAACTATTCAATAACGGTTTTCACGGAATTTCTGGTTTTGTACGACTATTCATCTACAAGACTTTTAAAACGCAACATTTCTCTCATGGTTATTTGCCTTTTTTGATGCTGCGATTTTGTAACCAAGAAGTATGTTTGAGTGTATAATGACCTGCTGAGATTTGAAGTAGAATGATCTTGTCGTGTGCACTGTTTTGTGCCCACCAAGTTTACACAACACTTGTATTGCTAATACACGCACAGAAATACAAGCATTTCGTTCTTTCAATACAAAGAAGTTTTTGAGTACGAACTTGAAATTAAATTATATATTTTATTTATTCATGATATACCGAAGAACTTAAAATAATGCACGAAATTCATTTTAGAATCAAAAACTATAAATACAGTATATAAAGTTTTAGTGACAAATCATTGCATGATGACAGTGCGTTACATGTTATCAGAAGGGTAATCAGAATGAGGAATGTCTCTAGTTATTAATCATTTACTCTGAATAGTCGCTAACTGAATGTGTATAGGTTTCTGTATGCATCGACAATAAAATAGAAGAAGTCATGTATTTGAGTAAATCATCAAACTTATGAATTGCTTGTTTAATGATCTAAATTAGAATAAATTCTCAATAGCGGTAGATTAACTTAAGCCAGATATTCGTTTTACAGACATCCCTAAGGCCAATACTGCTAGGCGAATCCTCCCAATAGCCATTACGTTTGATCGATGATCTCAGTATTTCCTTCGTAATAGATTACGCACCGCGCAGATCAGCTGAAGTGTTTATGGAACGTCAGCGGGAGACAAACTTCTCGGGTCTTCAGTCCGGGCACAAACGCTGCGCTTCGCGCCCAAAGCCGATGGCATATTTGCGTTGTGCGCGTGGTCTTACAATTAGCGGTACAAGGTTGACCCATTCATTACCATACTAAAACAACGCTGTCCAATTACCGGTGGATCCGCGCCCATCGCATTGCCGCGACGGTTTCGCCCCGCCCCCGCCTCCCCACCACCCCCGCTTCCCGCTCGCATTCATTTTCCCCACCACCACCCCCATCGCTGCCTCCGTCACCACCACCCGCCACTGCCCCCGGCTCCGTCGCCACCCCCAACGACATTTCGCCGCCGCCCCCGCCCCCGCCGTCGCTGCCGCCGTCGCCGCCGTCGCCCCCGCCCTTGCTGTCGCCGCCCCCGCCGTCGCCGTCCCCGCCGTCGCCGCCCCCGCCGTCGCCGCCCCCGCCGTCGCCGCCCCCGCCGCCCCCGCTGTCGCCGCCCCCGCTGTCACCGCCCCCGCCGTCGCCGCCCCGCCGTCGCCGCCCCGCCGTCGCCGCCCCCGCCGTCGCCGCCCTGCCGTCGCCGCCCCCGCCGTCGCCGCCCCGCCGTCGCCGCCCCCGCCGTCGCCGCCCCCGGTGCCGCCATCGCCGCCCCCGCCGTCGCTCGGCCCCTGCCGCCGCCCGCCCCCGCCGTCACCGCCCCCGCCGTCGCCACCCCCGCTGCCGCCGCCCCCGCCGTCGCCGCCCTGCCCTGCCGTCGCCGCCCCGCCGTCGCTCGCCCTCGCCGTCGCCGCCCCCGCCGTCGCCGCCGTCGCCGTCGCCGTCCCCCGCCGTCGCCGCCCCGCGTCGCCGCCCCCACCGTCGCCGCCCCCCGCCGTCACCGCCCCCGCCGTCACCGCCCCCGCCGTCACCGCCGTCACCGCCCCCGCCGTCGCCGCCCCCTCTGCCGCCGTCGCCGGCCCCGCCCCCGCCGTCGCCGCCCCCACCGTCGCCGCCGCCCCTCCGCCCCCCCGCCGACCATGCCCTTTTCGGCTACCCGGCCGCCCCTACACCGCCACCGACGCCGTTCCCCGCCCCCCACCTCGACCTACACCACCGATTGCCCCGTCTCCCACTCCAACCGCTACTGCGCCCACAGCCCGGCATTCGCCGCTGTCCCTCCACCCCCACACCCCCATCGCTCCCACAGCCAACGATGCTTCCGTCGCTTGCGCCTCTCCCTCAACTTTCGTCGTCTCGCTGCTCCCAGAGCCTCCGCCCACGCAAGTGCCCTCTTGGCCCCGACATTCACTCAGTCCCCTCCATTCTCACCCATCTTCTCTTCCTCTCACCCCCTCCCAATCTCTGACCGCCCGGTCCCCACACCCGCCACCTCCGTCACTGCTTAGCGATGCAATTACCGGGAGCGTTATGTGCTCGCTCATAATCACGCCTGCTTCGCAAATACGATCTCCAAGCGCGTGGGTGGTACGGCGCTCTCGGGGCGACGGGGCATCGACGAGAGTGGAAAGTTGAACGCACGAGCGGTCTGAGCAGCCACTGGAAAGCGATTGGTTGAGTAAAGATCTTTCATTGTAAGAGCTTCATTTGCTTTGGACCACTGCTTTGGTGAAGCATCAACTCTTGTTTCTATCTGGTTAGGGTACAGTGAAATATGTACATTGGTGACGAATGTGTAGTATTGTTGTGAGTGTTTTAGCTTGCGTATTTGAGATAATCTGAAAGGTAGTACGTAAATACACAAAAACATTGTAAAAGCGGAAATATTCGTGTGCTGAAGTTCTCCATAAGAGCGAGTTGGTCAAGTGTTGGCAACAAGCCAGCTAGTATTGAAAAGAATCCTATGAAATTGCAACTGCCTCTATTAATAAGAACGAGATAACATTTTGTTTGTGAGTTCTCGTTTTTTTCCTTCATGGATTTTGAGCAAGTACTATGCTTTTAGGAATATGCGACTTGACTTATTACAACCGTGGGTGGTAATCAACTGATGTAGATTTTTTTGTCGGTTGATCAAAGAAATAATCCTCTATTGGAAGAGTATAACTATAGAGAAAAGTGTGTCACGTGTTTTTTAACTTTTTGGCACTTTCGTATAGTGAAGACGTTGGATCAAGGAATTCAATTTTTACATCATCGGCGCCTAATACCAAGGTGTTTTATAATAATACTAAAATCTTCGATTGCTATCCATTAAAGCGTTTATAAGTGACTGCAATAATTCTGTCGCAATTAATGCTTTCTGTTAACGCGCAAATCATCAATTTATATGTTGTTAGATTTTCTTCATATTAAAAGGTTAATGATGTAATTTTAGAAATCTATTTCTTTTTCACTTCTTTAGATATTTATTACTCTGAGGTTCAATATAAACTTTTCAAAGTTTTAAGTTTTAATTACTTCAGTAATAAATTAATAATTGAAAATTGATAAACGTGGTAAACTTTTACAACTTATTAATTATCTCTAAGATAATAAAATAGTATTTTTTACTACAATTTTCATTTTCGAAAATATGCTTCTTGTTTGAATATGTGGAGGTAACACCACCCTTCCCTACTAATTTGATCACAAAACAAAGAGAAGACGAAAAAGCTGTGCAATCTACTCCAAAAGCATTTATACATGAAAGCCTGTCAATAAATCCTCAAGTATATTGAGAAGAAACGAATTTCGGAACATGGTAGGCAATTTGCAACACACATCTGCATTGGATGTAGTATTCTAACCTGGGCGACATTGTGACAATCGCGAAGATGCACCAGGCAATTTATTCAAAACTTAGGGTGAATAATTCTAAGGACAACAGAACTTAGCGAAAATAAGATATAATATATTTATTTTATATTTATGGCAGTCCCCTAAGAAATTCACTAAGCCATGTGGGACGCCCTGGCCCGAAATGTGAAATTATATTCGGTTGGCTGCATATTATTATGAATTTATGGATGTTTCGCACGTGAAAAGACCCTTTTCAGTTTTCTTCGAGTTTGTTATTAACCATTCATACTTTTTTCAGAATGTTGGGAATAAAAGTTACTGAAGAGCATGAATTTTTATTTCTCAAAACTAAAATAGATCTTATTATAGACATTGCACAAGACAGAGTAACGAAACACTATTTTTCATAAGACATCTCTAAGCTGCATTAAAAATAACTGTGGAGTGAGATCGACAGTTCTAAAATGAGTTTTAAATATCCTTGAAACAAGTTAGACTCTGTTCCCTTTGCGAAATAATTTAAAAAGTCCTATACCTTCATGCAGTTAAATGAGTGTCCAAAAATACACTTCTGTCTTAAAATAATGGTTGTAACCGATATTTCTGTCATATAGAGACCAATATGTAACAATGTAGAACATTATCGAAGCAATAACTGTAAATTCCTGGAAATTTAATCAGTCCTCCAACTAATTTGTAAAGATATAAAAAAATATGAGGTTTGAAAACTAATTGAATATGTGTGGAGCTCCAAAAACATAATGCACACCCAATAATTAACATTATATCGGAAGCGCATAATGAATCAAATAATAGTTTGTAGGAGGCAGGTCCTTTATTTAGTTATATAAAATGAGAGAAAAAGAAGTATAGTATTACGTATAGTAATAACAATGCATACAGACTTATTCACGTCACTCCCATACGTCTTATAAATATTGTTTTAAAGAGAGAATCTCCATGATATTGTGATGATCCCTTAATGAGCTAGAGTATTTTATAAGTATTTATTGGGCTTCCGCGCTTCGCGATTTCTTAATTCCCTACTTTGCAAACCATTTTTAAACTTGAAAATAGTTTTAGCTTAATACGATAGAATCGATTAGCTTTGAAATTGTCCATCACTGCACTACAGATCCGGTACTGTATTTTGGGCAAACAGTCTAATCTTGCACAAAATAGTTAACGTTATTAAATTTTACACAGATTGTGAGATTGTAATTATGTGCGATAAACCATGATACAGCTATGTGAGCACGCACAGCTAAACCTTCAAATATGTAATACACTTTCGAGAAAAGGTCTTATTTTGTAAAAAACTGGTTAGAAAAGATAAATCGGGTTCCACCTGTTCCCCCACAACTTTATCTTCAAATACCGAAAGAATATTCTTTTAAATAACTGCATTATAAGTAAAAGTAGCATGATATTGAAACCCGTCATCGAAGGTTTCTACTAACATAACGTTCCACATTTTGTTTCTACAATAATGTTGTGACACAAAAATCCTGTTTCATACAATAGAAAACAATTCCATTTTTTCACAATTTAATCTGGTAATCATTAATCAACCATAAGTCATAAGATTTTATAAGTTAAACCAAAGATATTTTTATACCTTCGTTTCTTAATTTGTGAAAATTGAATTTCTAAAAAATTTTAATTTTGCGCAAACGTATTCTATAAATATCTCCATCCGCGATATACCTGCCAAACGGCATTTGATATGTCAGAGATAAAACGTATTTGATGCCGAAAACTATTTTTGAGACCGGCTCACCTTAACGAATTAGCGCCTAGTGTTGCCGTATGGAACTGCATAGCGCCGTTGTTTCAATGCCCTTTTGAGATCTCTTATTAGCGCGTAGTCTTCGTTGCAACTGCAATGCGTCAGAAGGTAGTTCCGACCGATATGAATCAGTTTCTCTACGTCTCTGCGTTCTAAGCGTGTTTGATTGATTGATTTTTTCGTGTTTCGGGGCGCGTCAACTGCTCTCGTCATTAGTCCCGTTAGTGTAGTGCATGTTTTTTTCGCGAGATGGCAGTGATCTTCCTCCGCTGGATGGCGAGATCCGGCGCCAACCTACCGTCGGCTAGTGGGGTTTCCCCCTAACCAAGACTCTCCCACCAGCGGGGCGCCGCCCCAACCGCGACAAGCTCTAAGCTTCCGACCGGTCCCGGAATATGTGGTAGTGTAGTGCATGTTAGTGTAAGTGTGTGTGTAATGGGAGAGGATAGGACAAGGAAGAGAAAGGTCAGATCGCGCGCGGTCCGTGGCCCGTTTGGTAAGGTACTGCTCCGGCATTCGCCTGGTGTTGATCGGAGAAACCACGGAAAACTACCGATCAGAGCAGCCGACCGCTAGAATACTCCTTCTGACAGCGACTGAATTCGACCTAGCTGAAAAGCTAGTGTCGAAAATCCTGCCGCCATCAGGAATGGAACCTAGGACCTCCCGGTCAGAGGCGCTGCAGTGACATCAGTTGATGCACTGAGCTACCGCTCCCGGTCTCTAAGCGTGTTAGAATCCTTTACTCCGTTCAACAAGAACTATTGATACTGCATCTCCAGGTATTTTTCTTCGTTTTTTACTATAAAAATATATAATACAGGTTAATTTTCTTTGAAATTTGTTGTTAAGGTTTCCGACATTCTATTTTATTTGATAACTTTTTAATTACATAAAAGATACTCATTTATTAACAATATGAATTACACCGTTGCCATATGGCAATGCTACGATAAATGGGTGTGGTATCTGAAACTAACATTTTTTCCACGGTGATTTCGCGTTCTACTAGCACCTGCTAAACCTATGATTGAAACTCTGAAAATTCTCTTCGGAGATGAAAAATGAGGAAATGAGGCAAATTGCGTTTTTCCCTTTAAGTCAATTTTTATTGAGCCTCCAAAACTAGCTATTTTAACAGATGAAAATTCGAGTGAAGAGAATGAAGGGGTTCCTCATAACTTGAATCATAATAAACTGTACGCACCTTCATAAATACGAATTGAAGATGTAGATTAAATTCGTCGTGACATGCAACCCAAAAAATTCAAAAGAAAGCTTACTCATAACGATGTAGACCTAGTTGATGCCAGTGTGTCAAATATTTCCACATTTCCAGTTCTGATTTTTCAGAATTCAAATCAAAAAGACAAGTTGAATTATTTTAATTGTTTTCGACAAGAATATTTTAGATATGATTGTTAAAGAAACGTGAAAAACATGCAAAATTCTAAATTGGCTTTGATCCCCAATATAGGGAGGAAGAAATTTTCTGCTTCTTTGGAATACTCATCGTGAGTGGGTAATTAAAACCACGGGTGGAATTGACAAAATGAACCAAAATATAGCCACTTACAGAATTCAAATTCAAAATAGAAAACAGTACTAATCGATTCTTAAATGGATGATTATCTGTGCATCACAATCGCATGGGTTGTACACTGAAGGTCTGGTAATGGAACACCACAACCGTTTTTTAGTGAGATTGTTCAAGGTGTACCTTGTTCGATAAGGAAAATCATTAAAGAGCCCTCTTAGGCCTAAACTGTTTTAGATCACCGCTCTTGACTTAGATGAAATTCGACAAGACAATCTTAACGATTTGTTAACAAATTGAAGAGAAAAAGTAATGAGATGAAAACTGCGTTCTTTTGAGAGAACGATGTGTTCTAAATGTGAAATAGTGACTGTTTTGTGCCGTTTCGTTCTCCTTAGTTACAAAATACAAAAACTTTCCATGCGTTTCTATATGGCAACAATTAATAAATATTTATATAACAATGAAACATTTTTGAAATTAATTTTTCTGGTAATTTTATGGCCCCCGTAAATTGAAACAAAACACAAAAAACAAGAACAAATAAATTAGGCACTAATTGGTTAAAATTTGACTTTTGCTTTTTTGAGTTACAACAGTATTCCTGAATGTCGACGACATGCTACTGTCTTGAGGCACCCTCCAAAAATGCAATAGTATGACAAAAGCCTAATTGTCTAGACTAAGGTATAAACAAAAAATGTGCCGAAATGGGCACGAAAACGTGGTTTCAAGATCCTATAACGCATCGTTTGCCAGTTATGCATGATGGTGAGCGTTGCGAGTCGTGAAGACTTGAGATTGTTGTTTTACAACCAGAAAATATTTTTCTCATCTCAAAAATATTTGATGCAGAGTCGAAAAGTAATTCAGAATCCAGAAGTAGCACGCTTAGCTATTGCCATTCGTGATCTTCCTTTACTTTCTACATGGTTTAGAAAAAGTTTTGAAATGTTGCAAGAAAATGTGCAATTTTTTACGGATAATAAACCATTTTGTGGGATCCTGATACCAAAGAGTGCATTTCACTGTCTCCAATAGGTAGTATATTACTTTACCATATATGTGCCTATAAAAAGAATTACTCATGCATCTTTTTTATTAGTTTTCCCTTCTATAAAACCATCATAATAGTGGAACCCAACAAAGGTTTATACCAATTCATTATCTCTCTCCATTACACGTGATTGTATTGTATTTCTAACGTTTTTCATTTTGTTGAAACAAAACTGAAATATCAAAGGGTATAAAGTAGAACTAGTGTTCATTTGTTATTGTTAAATTACACAAACATCGGAACTAAAAGTCTACCTAAACTATAGTATGACAAGTTATTGTCGTTTGAAAATAGGATCATAAGATACCGAGAAGCCATAATTAACTCCTCTAGTACGGCTATTACACGACCATTATCACTTGAAACGACCAGCGCCACATATTTTCGTTCGGTCTAAAAAAAAGCAAACAAAAGACGAAAGCTCTGCGAATGAAAAAGAGTTCCCGAGGCGGCAAGTTCTCGTCGACAGGCCCTAGTTCCGGCAACCGTCGGCGAGTGCGCTGGGGTGGCGCGCTGCAAGTCGAGCGTTGTTCCCTGGAGGCCGATAGCTCCCCTTAACCCGACTGTGTTAAGGGTGTTATTAAATTCTCCCGACGGACACCCCGCACCTGGTCTGCTTCTCCCCACCCCGACGGCGGGTGAAGCAAAGAGGCTAAGAGTGGGAACGGCAGGAGAGTGAACGAAAGAGCACAGCGATGCGAGGATGGAATAGAAAGGAAGTGTGAGATAGGAAAGGAAGATTTGGTTTGGTTTGTTTTTTTCGTGTTTCCGGGCGCGTCAACTGCTTCGGTCATTAGTCCCGTTAGTGTAGTGCATGTTTTTCTCTCGGGAGATGACGGTGATCTTCCCTCGCTGGATGGCGAGATCCGGCGCCGACCTACCGTCGGCTAGTGGGGTTTTCCCCTAACCAGGACTCTCCCACCAACGGGGCACCGCCCCAGCCGAGACAAGCTCTAAGCTCCCGACCTGTCTCCCGGAATATGTGGTAGTGTAGTGCATGTTAGTGTAAGTGTGTGTGTGTAAGGGGAGAGGATAGGACAAGGAAGAGGAAGGACAGATCGCGCGCGGTTCGTGACCCGTTTGGTAGGGTACTGCTCCGGCATTCGCCTGGTGTTGATCGGAGAAACCACGGAAAACTACCGAACAGAGCAGCCGGCCGCTAGAATTCTCCTCCAGACAGCAGCTGAATTCGACCTAGCTGAAAAGCTAGTGTCGAAAATCCTGCCGCCCTCAGGACTCGAGCCTAGGACCTCTCGGTTAGAGGCGCTGCATTGACATCAGTTGATGCACCGCTACCGGTAGGAAAGGAAGAGAACAGGAGTGTGAGGTGGTCTAAGAGGTATGCGTACGGAGCGGGAATGCGTCACAGACCTAGCTGAGCGGCGGATGTGATGCATGTTGTAAGGTTGCGAGTTGCAAAGGAACCCGAAGCGAGACTAAAGAGACCAAAAGAGTTCAGGAAAGAGGATCCGTGGGCCGTTAGAAAGTACAGAGTGATGAGAATGATAATATGGAAGGGATTTCTTTTAAATATAACACGAGTGAACAGGTGGTGGGTTGGTGGGTAGGTCAGTTCTGGATAGACGGTATTAGAGTTGGTAGATCCTTGTGTGAGTGGGTAAGTGGTTCTCTGTGTAGGTATATGGTTATAGGAGTAAGAAATTATGTTGATGAGAAGATAATTGTTGGGCGGGTGAGTTGGTTGGTCGTTCGATTGGTGGATGGTTTGGTGGGACGGTGGATGGGTGAGAGGGTGAAATGGTGCGGTGGTCGACAGATGAGACGGTGGTTTGGTGAGAAAGAGGATTTCTGGGTGGGTGGAATGGTGAGATGGTGTATTGGTACGAGTGTTGTTCAGTTGGTGCATGTTTAGTTGGTGCGCAGTGTGATACGTTGGTGGCTGGGTTGTTCACGATAATGCGCGCAGCGCCTGCTAACGCAGTGCGGTTTCATCGGACAAAACCTAGTTGGAGAGATTGGGAGAACTAAACAAGCAAAAGAGGTCAAGGATAATGCCAGGCAAGACCAAAGGCCGAGATACGTGCCGGTGATGTAATGATTGATAGTGATTCCGGACGCGTCAATCACTGAGGTCACTGGTCTTGTAAGTGCAGTGAATATTTTTATCGGGAGGTGACGGTGATCTCCCGCTGAATGACGAGATCCGGCACCGATCTACCGTCAATTAGCGGGATTATTCTCAACCAGGTATCTCCCTCCAGTGGGGAAACGCCCCAGCCGGGACAAGCTCTAAGCCCCCCACCGGTCTCCCAGCATGTGTGGTAGTGTAGTGCATGTGAGTGTAAAAATATGCGCGGTCCGTGGCCCGTTTTTAGGGTAGTCCTCCGGCATCTGCCTGGTGTGGATTGGAAAAAACACGGAAAAGTAGTGATCAGAACAGCCGACCACTAGAATTCTCTTTCTGACAGCGACTGAATTCCACTTGACAAATTAGTGTCAAAAAACCCTGCCGTAGTCGGGACTCGAACCTAGGCCCCCTCAGTCGGAATCACTGCAGTGACATCACTGAACCACATCTCCCGGTGTGGGTGATGTAGGTGGGCGATGTTGAAAGTGAGCGAAGGGCTTGGGAAGGGGGGCGGGATTGAGCAAGTCGAGGATGGGGGAGCGGGGGGCCGTAAACTGGCGGGGGCACGGCCGGGGGGAGGCTCGCACCTGGCTGTCTGCCGGCGCACCTGGCGCCCCTGGCGTCGTCGGCGCGAACCGCGTTTCGCTGGGTCGAATTTCCTGCCTTCCGCATGGGAATAGCCTCCAAACGCCGCGCCCATATTCACAAACGCCGAAGGATATTGCGCCCACGCTGACAGCGCGAGCCGGCACGTCGCATGCGCCCCGCCCCCGGTGGAGATATCTATTTAATTAAATGACATCGTGCGCGTGCAACGACGTGAGTTTAGGACAAAATTAGAAAAAAAATCGTTTCGTTCTGCACTCTATTTCCACAACACGTATATCCTTCATGTTTATCTCTGTAATAGCAACGGAGGTATAAGCGGAATTGTGGTCATTGCACGTACAGAACCGTTAGTGACAAAATAGAGCTTGCCAACTGGCGCGCTGCACTTCGTAATGTGAACTATAAAAAATAGCAGTTCATATGCTCGATTCTTGGCATATTCACTACATTTGTTCGTACGATTCTAGAATGCGGAGTAGTATGCTGGAGTCCTCAGAGAGAAAGTGAAATTGAGGAGTTAGATAAAATTCAAAACCTGGCTGAAACATTTGTAAATCAGGATGCATTTTATGGAGTTATGGGAGTCTTGAGGTATAAGAAGGAGGTATAAGAAAGGAGCATGTTTACATGTACATAGAAGACATACAGAGGGGACACACGCATGTGCAGAAAATGGTGGAAGATAAAAGAAACCGGATTACAAAAGCAGAATAAGCCATTCTTGGAAAATACGTCGCAGAAAGCAAAGAATTCTTACAGAAAATTGTCTTTGAGAATTGCACAGCAGTAGATTGGAAGAAACTACAGCAAAATCATTAGAGTTTTTTCTTCCTAATATTGTCAATGTTAATGTTATACTTAATTCCATTTAGATTATTGTATCCATATTTGATCTTTTATTATAATTATTATTATTATTATTATTTGTAATATAAACGATATTATTATTATTATTATTATTATTATTATTATTATATTTATTATTAATATTGTTGTTGAAATAAGTAATGTTTTGTTCTTATTACAGTTATTATAATTATTGCTTATGTTGCGCTAATAAAGTTAAATCACGTATGTAGTGAAGTTGCCTGAGATGGAATGGTGGAATAGAGTGATGAGATAGGTAAGGAATAGGCCAAAGGAAAATAAGGACTAAATTTTTTTCATGTAGGTATTGATTAGATCTAATTTTAATTGTAATCATTTTCCCCACCGAGTATTATCAAAGAAAACTTTAACAAATCTATATACCTACCTAATTATCTCTCTGCCTACCTGTTAATCTATCTTCGTAAATGCCCGTTCCCGGATATCTGTGTGTCCACTGAACTTCAGTTCAGAGATATAAAAAATGGAGTATTACAGTGAACTCTAACAGACATTCTACAATTTGTAGAAGTACTGTTCTTGGATGAATCAGTGCGTTGCAATGTCTTTATGCATTGGATCATTACAGTATGTTATTTTTGTATTTTTATGGTCATTGCTATTGTAGAAAAATAGAACAAGGAGGAAACTTCAAAAATGTACGCATTCGTTTTGACTCTGCCGGTTGAGGAGAGACTTGGACTTGTTTACAATAGGCTGTAAAGATGTTAGATGTGACAAGAACGATGACGAAAGTACACGAGATAGCGAATATTGAAAGCGAAAGTGGAGGATATGTTTTGGTCTTGGAATAGATCTAACGAAACTTATGTTGATGTTAAATAAGTACAAGTAGAGTGTTAGGCGTAGTAGAAAAACAAAATTTGTTGTCATTTAATGACGATTTTTTAGATTTTCGGTCACAGACGGTACGTACTCATTATTGTTTTTATTGTGATGTATTATTTTATTGTGTTATTGTGTTTTATTGTTTCTTGCGTTGTATTCTTTATTGTGTTGTTTTCTTTATTGTCTTGTATTGTTCATCGCCGTATTATCGCCGTTCATCGACTTGTATTATTTATTGTCTTGTATTGTTTATTACTTTGAATTGTTTATTTTCTTGTATTATCTTGTTTATTATCTTGTGTTATTGTGTTGTATTGTCTTATTGTATTTTTAATATAAATGATGTGCTAATATTTTTGGGAGAAATTAATGTTTTAGTGTTAATAGTGTATTGATTGCTAATTGTGGAATGAAGGGTTATTACCAATATAATTTTAGTTTTACATTCTGAAGAAAAAGGCGTTTTAATAAAAATTATTTAATAAACAATTAACTGGTTAGGATACTGAATTACACAGTGTTTTGTATGACATATTGCATACTAAAACAATTTGAAAAGAAAATGTGAAAATCAAGGAAAGAACTTCTTGAATTATTTTCAATCAAGATGAGTTTATAATGTTATGGAGTAGAGTAGATTGCAGTATTTGCCAGATCTACATGTCAGGAGATTTGTCTTGTGTATTTTTCTTTAATCCTAATATAATATTTCCTTCCTGAAAAATGTTTGAAAATGCTCATTATCTAAATATAATCAATTATAATTGTAATTTGAAAATACATTCGACCTTGAATGTTTTGCTATTCGGAAATTCATTACGTGATTTTTTATGAGATAACGGCCAGCATTCTCTGTATTATCTGTACCCATACTAGTATTTTTTTTCTAAATAAGTGGAACATGAACAGTGTGTTCCTCTTTCCAAAAAAGTAATTTAGTTGGGCTGAAACGATTGTTCTACGAACTGTTTTTAAGACTTATCACCATTTCTTGGCCTTTTCTCCGTAACTTATTTTTATTCCATCAGTGCTACTTTAGGTGACCGCTCCTCTGCCTCATATTGCCTCACTGGAGGCACGGGTTATTTCCTTCATGTCTAACAAATGTCTGGATCTTTTCACTATCCAAATCCCCTGATCGCCTGCCTCCATCTGCTTCCAGATTTCTGTTCAATTGGATTCCTTTCGACGGGTGATCCGAAGGCTCCGCCACTCTTCTCCCGCACTTTCGTCCTTCATTCTCCGGCCCACTACTCCCTCCACTCCTCCCGCTATCCGAGGACCCGGGAGTAACTTCCTTCTCGTAACAGCTGAAGCGTTCCCAATACGAAGCCAGAGTCTATTTACGTCGGGCGTTATTAATCGTCCAGTGCTAGTCGTATAGTCGTGTCTCTCAGCCGCTTTTTGCGACGGGTCTCTTTCTCTCCTACATCGGAGGATCCAGATCCACTCTACTCTTTCCACATCCAATGCTCTCGCCCAACCATCCACACCCATTACCATTTCTCCTCCCTTCTAACCCTCCCCCGCCCTCCACAGCTTACCCATCATCCATCCACTTCTTCATCCCCCCTCTCTCTCTCTCTCTGGCCCGTTCCCCCCAACATCGCCCTCTGCCTCTCCTTCACTGCATCCTTTACCCCGCTGCCTGCTCCCTCCTCGCCCTTTCTCGCTTGCTCATCCCTTCCCACCATCCTTCCCCTTCTTCACCTCCACTCACTCTCTAACCTCCATCCCGGCCGCCATCTCCACCCACCTCTCCCTCATCCCGTCTGTCAACTACGTAGCCTATCCCCTCCCTGTCCGTCGCCGTTGACTCATCCCCTCCCCGTCATTCATCCCCTTCTTCATTCTCCACCTCCCTCACTCCCACCCCCTCGCCAACCATCGCCACCCACCTCACCCTCACCCCGTACGTCACCCACGTTGCCAGCAGCCACTCCACCCCTCTCCACAACTCAGCTTCCACCCCCCCTCCACTCCCCCCCTGCCCTTGCGTCTCGTTAAAGGCCGGATGGATTTCTTCTGTGGGTCTCGCAGGCTGCACGCTACGCTTGAAGGAAATAACGTCCATTGTTGCCGATGCCGTGAGTAAGATGGGTTTTCCCACGCAGCCGAGCGGCGGGGGTGGCGGCGGGGGTGGCGGCGGGGGTGGCGGCGGGGGTGGCGGCGGGGGTGGCGGCGGGGGTGGCGGCGGGGGTGGCGGCGGGGGTGGCGGCGGGGTGGCGGCGGGGGTGGCGGCGGGGGTGGCGGCGGGGGTGCCGGCGGGGGTGGCGGTGGGTGTGGGGGCTACGCGAGGCGCGGAGTGCGGGTGGCCGCGGTGACCTGCAACGCGGGAAGGTCGGGCGGACGACGGCGAGGAAATATTGGGCTGAGCCGCGAAGGGCTGGAGGAAAACGTGCGTTGTGTTGAGGGCGCAAAGAGTCAGGTTTTACGTCTGTTTTGAAGTTATTTTCTATCTGTTCAACAAATACAAGTTTGTCAGAGAAGTATAATCAAATTTGGCAGTTCATTTCCATTTGGTTATTAAACTGCAGGATCCCATCGGCTAACTGAGAGATTTAGTTTTAAATGACAGTTGTAAAGACAGATAACCGAAAATTATTTTTGGATATTTAATATGAATAATTATAAGTTTTAGCTATTTACATAGAGTACACAATTATGGGGGACGAAATCAGTCTCTTGGAAATTTTGATTTTATTCGGAGTTCTAACACTCCGGTTTAACCTACATAGAAATCTTTGCCATTAGTTGAAAGAAGTGGATAAGATTGAATACTTTGGCACTAGATGGAAGAATTACCAAAACATTGTTGAGTTGAATTTTTTATAAAATGTTATATTTATGATTTGTAATGCATGATACATTTGCGTGTTTGAAATGAACCAAGGTGCATTTACTATGTTTCGTAAGATTTTATTTTGTGTAATTTGTAAATTATTCAGGTTAGGTTTGACGGTATTTATCCAAATTGTTCAGGCATAAGTAAGAGTTGTGTAATAGAAGTATAAATTATTTTCCAGTAACTACGTTTAGCTTTGATTTTTTATTGATTAGTGCGTAAAAAATGTACTATTTTTGCTGTAGTTTTGTGGATTGTAAATGTTTAGGTTTTCAGTCTGATCACTAGATCAAACTTCCAGAGATTTGCCGTTGTAGATAGTTGAACATGGTGAGATGGATCTGTGAATATTTCTTTTGCAAATACCGAAATATTTGTTAAGCATGTTTATTTCTAAATAATTAGGTAAATTGTTTTCAGTTCAGAAATTTTATTTATTTGAAATTCATTTCTTTTAGTGTTCAAAGATTATTGCGGAGAAATCGATAAATGTGGGAACGGTGTCACTACACCCAATCCTCAATTTCACTGAACTTTTTGGCTAAAATATGAAGAAGTAGTTTCACTAATTTGGTGAAAATTGTAGTTTCCCAATATTTATTGCAGATTAGTCTGCAAAGTTTGGAATTGCCCTATTGTTGCGTATCGCATTTGACGTACTTTGGATATATATGGCTTCAACGCACGCGGTGATATGATTTAGAAACATTGTAAAGATTTATGTCCAATCGCACTTATTGTGTTTTTGAAAACTATCAGAATGGATTGTAATTCTCTATTTAAAAATACGATGACTAAATATCATCCATTGGCGCCAAAATTTTTGGTACATTGGAATTTTGAAACATGACAACTACTCCTGTTTGGACTTTATATACGTTTTTACGTAACAAATTGAAATCGTCTGCTTGGTTGTTGGAAACACTAACGGAAAAAAATATTAAAAAGAATGGATTTAGGGTTCTGAGAACAATAGAAACCAGGGAGAACAATGAGTTAGTTCTCCATTCCTACAGAGAACAAGACTAATGCATAAGAAAAATGTGCACAACAAGAAAAAGATATCTATGTGTGATTGTGTAGATCGTAAATACTGAGATAATGGAAGCTCTAAATGTGGAGGTGCTATGGAGCCTGTGGAAATCACGTAAAATGGTGTGAAGAGACAATGGGATTGGGTGGAGATAAAGGATGAGACCGGAAAGTAATAAAGAGTAGAGTGTAGTTGGAACGAGCTGGACATTTTGCGGTAGGAAGACATGGAAAATATCCAATACGATGTGATAGCATTGTACAGACAGAAAAATATTGAAAACTATAAAAGAAAATATGATTGGGATTTTCTATATTTATTTGTTAGATTTATTTTTAGCACATTTTGGCGATCCTCGTTTTGGTCATCGCCCCTTATTGCGGATTCCCATGGTTTGTCATTTGTTCATTTTATTGCCTTTCCATTTGTTCCTCATGCCTTTCCATTTGTTCATTTAAATTGAATTTAATGGGAAAGGACTCTCCTGCTTCTGAGCTAAGGAGGCAGTCTTGAAGCATATCTCCTCACTGACTGTGTCTATATTCGAACAAAAAGTGTCCCGTAGGCCTATTTCTGGCCAAGTAGCCGAATATAGGGGAGGGCAATTAATAAGGAACTGTAAGGAAGAGGATAATGAAATGCAAGAAAGAAATGATGTTTATGGTGGTTTAGAGAGCCCTGTTATGCCACAACACGCCGGAAAACATCCATGCCTGAGGTGGAATTCGAACCCGCAGACGTTTGAGCCAAGATAGTTCAAACGATCTTACTTGATCAATCTCTTGTTACTTTTGCTAGCTTTATTAGATTTTAAGAAATTTATTTATTTATCAAACATACGAGTAAGGCAATCATTATTACTATTTAGGAACGTGTGGTATTGGAAATATCTAGAGATAATGTCCATAAGAGACGTAAGTTCGAAAGCTAAGGGCAGTGAATGGGAACACGCCAAACATTCCGACTTAACACGCGATTGCATGCAGCGAACAATACGGTTTTCTTCCAAATGTGTGTATTCACGTGGGACGCCTGTCTGGAAAACATTTCCGTCGTTGAGTAACTATTTAGTTGGAAGCCGATCGATATCGTGACGAGTCTTATAGGTCTGTGTCGTTTACTGAATTCCTAAAAACGGCTAAAAATGAAAATAAAAAATATGAACATAAATTCAAGTTTCCAGATCACAATATTTGCGCAATTATTTTATTTGAAATACTCGAGTACATACAAATTTGAGAAAACTAATATAATTCTTGAAACACCAGCGCCATATTAAGTTTAATTATACTCTTTCAAATTTCAAAATTCATATTCAGTTCTTAGCTAATGGAACCTAATCACGTCAACAATAAGGAAAAATAATAATTATGTAAATAAATGGAATTAATGTACCAATTTTTGATTTCTGTATATTTCTTCTTTAATGAGAGTGTCTTATTGTTGATTATGCCCAAATCATTTCACTTGCAATACTATATTATTGACGTATTAAATGTATAAAGCGTTTAAAACCCAACTTTAAAGAAAGTTCATTAATTTCACATTTAATGCAAGAATTATCAAATACAGAAATAAAACTTTGACGCAAATATTCACTTCTTCGTCCAGCTTCCAAACAGCGAACAAAGAAACTAATCATATTTCTACAACACCGCCCCCGGAATGGCGGAGCGCCGAGAAAGAACCATTTGACAGAACGCTTTCACCACATTACGCCTGCCGCGAGTTCACACGCTCCGCAGGAACTCGCCCGTGTTTTTCTTGCCAGGCTGCACCCAAAAACTGCGCCAACTCCGCTCGGGTTCACTTGCTCTCTCCGCCCACAAAGCTTCTTCTTCTTCTTCTTCCCTATGTCCCGCCCGAGGGTCCGCAGCCGGCGGCGAAGTCTGTCGCGTCAAACAAATGGACGAAGTTGGAGCGGCCGCGGCCGGCAGCCGGACTGATGGGAGCGGGAACTGGGCCGAAGGGGAGGAGAGCGGAGGCGGTGATGGAACGGGGGACTTCCATGGTGGGGAGGGGGGATCAATGGAGGCAGCTGGAGGAGAGGCAGGGATGATGACGTCTGACGCTGGGGTGGAATGACCAATGGTTGCTAGGGGAGGAGAGCGGAGGCGGTGATGGAACGGGGGACTTCCATGGTGGGGAGGGAGGATCAATGGAGGCAGCTGGAGGAGAGGCAGGGATGATGACGTCTGACGCTGGGGTGGAATGACCAATGGTTGCTAGGGGAGGAGAGCGGAGGCGGTGATGGAACGGGGGACTTCCATGGTGGGGAGGGAGGATCAATGGAGGCAGCTGGAGGAGAGGCAGGGATGATGACGTCTGACGCTGGGGTGGAATGACCAATGGTTGCTAGGAGGAGAGCGGAGGCGGTGATGGAATGGGACTCATGGTGGGGAGGGAGACCTAATGGAGGCAGCTGGAGGAGAGGCAGGGATGAGGACGTCGGACGCTGGGGTGGAATGACCAATGGTTGCTAGGGGAGGAGAGCGGAGGCGGTGATGGAACGGGGGACTTCCATGGTGGGGAGGGAGGATCAATGGAGGCAGCTGGAGGAGAGGCAGGGATGATGACGTCTGACGCTGGGGTGGAATGACCAATGGTTGCTAGGGGAGGAGAGCGGAGGCGGTGATGGAACGGGGGACTTCCATGGTGGGGAGGGAGGATCAATGGAGGCAGCTGGAGGAGAGGCAGGGATGATGACGTCTGACGCTGGGGTGGAATGACCAATGGTTGCTAGGGGAGGAGAGCGGAGGCGGTGATGGAACGGGGGACTTCCATGGTGGGGAGGGAGGATCAATGGAGGCAGCTGGAGGAGAGGCAGGGATGATGACGTCTGACGCTGGGGTGGAATGACCAATGGTTGCTAGGGGAGGAGAGCGGAGGCGGTGATGGAACGGGGGACTTCCATGGTGGGGAGGGAGGATCAATGGAGGCAGCTGGAGGAGAGGCAGGGATGATGACGTCTGACGCTGGGGTGGAATGACCAATGGTTGCTAGGGGAGGAGAGCGGAGGCGGTGATGGAACGGGGGACTTCCATGGTGGGGAGGGAGGATCAATGGAGGCAGCTGGAGGAGAGGCAGGGATGATGAGGTCTGACGCTGGGGTGGAATGACCAATGGTTGCTAGGGTTTAGAACGGCGGGGAAGAGTGCTGTATGTTTGGATAGGTGACGATGGGGATGGCGCAGTCGTGTTGGGAAGGCGAGCAGGACCAAAAAGAGGATGACCGGAAAAGAAGAGGTAGTGTTAGAGGTTGAGATGGTATATACGGTAAAACTTACACTTACATGCACTACACTACCACATGTGCCAAGAGACTTGTAGGAAACTTGGAGCATGTCCTGGCTGGGACAGTGCCCCGTTGGTGGGAGATACCTGGTTGACGATGATACCTGGTTGAATGATGTCGGGAATGTAAGCATTCTTTACAGTAAACTTCTATTGATCTTCTTTCGACGTCACAGCTACATGCTAAAAACTATGTAATTTATCAACCCACACCTCTTGTGTAGCATCTTAAAAGTTTAAAGTACAATAATGCTCTAAATTACTATCAGAAATTACATCCAAATAGTCCTATAAATAATATGAATACTATTCAAGATCATGTTCTGGCTCTGAAGAGGTTAGATTGTAAAGCGGAATTGAATTTTATTGCAATGAATATGTCTAAAAGAAACACTTTAATAATAACTATAATAAAATAGAATGGCGGCAATAGAATGCAAAACATGTTATGAAAATACAATAAAAATCACATTAAAAATTTTCGTTAGTACAAAAACACATTATTTCCAAAATACACTTGAGAAAGCATCAATGGATGGAGGTAAATTACAAAACGATTGTGGAAAAACAGATAATTAATATAGGAAAAATGCAAGAATCGGTAGAGGCTGTCACAACAAAAGTAAGACCAAATGCGAGAAAGACAAAAGATAAACAGGTAGGGAAGGGGTAAATCTAGTAGGGATGATATTAGAAAACTCTGTCATAATATGTACAAACCTAAAGAGCGATGTAGGTAAAAAGAGATTTAAAAGAGTAAATGTGAAATATTCTACGAACTATTAGGCAATGGAACCGAAAGATCCAAATAATCATACTTTCTTGATTATTGGTTTTTTAAATATGAAGATACATGTCTTGAAAATATAAAAAGGACTATATTTTAAAAGCATTCTGCAAAAACTATCAACAACATTCACATTAGCATTTACAATGTAAACTTGTGATTACGAAGTTGGTATAATGATTGTGTTAATTGCAAGTTGTGAAAATAAATTGAAATATGATTTAATGGTTTGAGTTATACAGTTTGGTAACAAGACTGTAAACGGTGAGTTATGCAATGAACTATACGAATATAACCACATACTTTTTGTTCTTTTTCTTAGCATATTCATCTCCTGCCATGCATTCTTTAATGAGCAGCATTAGATTTATGGTTAGGTTAATACTTTACTATAAATTTATTTAGTAGTCCTGCAAACGGAGCAATAAATCTTTGAAATATTGTCACTTAAGAAAAAACGTTTTTTCCCTTCGCAAACTGAGTTTATTAAACACACACAAATGATGTTAATGAATTGGAGTGATGAAACTGATTAATTTATGGCATTAAGTTAGGAATATACTGCGATAGCTCACAGTATACAAAGTACATAATGCTCAGAACAAGAACTGTTTCAAAATCGAGAACCAATAGTCTTTCTCCAACCAACTGCTGTCTATTGGAAGCTCCACTTTCAGCGTCAAACTCCCTATATTCTGTCCTTTACTATCTCTTCCCTCGGGCCGATTCCCAACAATCCCACGCTAGCTCGGGTATTCGATTCCGAATCGAATGCAGCGGAAGGGTCAACTCCTCCAACTGAAACCGACGGATTTTTTACCAAGTTGATACCGAACTCGGTTTTGAATTGAATTGAATTTGCCTTCATTTACGTGGCAAGACTCAGGCCATGAGGCCTGCTCTTCCGTCTGACCACGCAAATTCCGCTACGCTCCTTTCACCAACCATGGGAGAAAGAAGGTATTACTTGGGCGACGAAACAGGCGATTTGAATTTAGCTCAGAGGCGTCATTTAGGCTTGAGGATCTTTTACATGCAGTAAATCTACTAACATGGGACAGCCGGCTTTACTTCCCCTCCGAAGGAAGGCATACGAAGGATTTTTTCGCCCTTAAAAATCCACGGCTTCGATCGGGTTCGAACCCGCGAACTTGGATATAACAGTCCGATACGCTAACCGTTACACCATCGCCGCCGCGGTTTTGGAGGTTCTGTCTCACTTGCGGTGGTTGAAGCTGCGTTTTCAAATTTCTACTATTGTTCGTCTAATTGGTTTAAGTGCTTTTACGAAGGGAGATGCAAATGTGATGCAACTGACGCACTAGAAACGAGACTCTCCCACGTAATTGCGGCTAATAGTGCGGTGAAGAACTGGGCGTAGAAGCAGAAATGTGTAATTTCCGTGCAACATGTTGATAATAATGGCTAGCTTTTTAAGTTTAATTACACTGAAATCTCTCTCACGAGGATGTGGAAGTGCACTTTGCATTTTTTATCTTTAGTTGCTTATCGCTTGTACGGAAAACCTAAAAAATTTCCACAAGTTAATAAAAACGACTTCTTTTCAGAAAACAAAATGTCCGCCGATCAGAAGAGAAGGGGCGTGGCCCAGAGAGTGGTTGGTCAAGTGAAAGTATAATTCGTTTCCAATATTCGAAACCGCTACCGAATGGACTTCATAACTTTGTCTGATTGTACGCAATTTTACTCCAGTCCTGTTGGCAATAATTCTGCCGAATTACTCAAAGTTTCACTCAGTCGTTAGAATCGTTGGTCTCTTTCCATGGTCTCTTCGTGTATTCTGTCATTGATATTCGAAAAATAGCGCAAACTGACAAGAAATTAACTAATTCTGAAAGCATAAATAATTTGGAAGTGGAGGAGAAAATATTTTCAAACGAGAAATTTATTTTCTATTTTGTTTGAAAAGGATTTTGTTTAGTTAAAAATAAGTAAAACTAAAAAACTAGTTTTGGCGTTTTGCCTTTCATTTTTTGGCTCTTTCAGGTTTTATGATATCTTGTTCTTTTCACCTTTCACCTTAAGAATATAACAAAAAAACACGGCAGAAATTACTAAAACCAAATTGAACTTATGTGGTACAGTGGAAATAGTAATTTGGAATGTATCTTTTATTTATTTAGTCCAAAACAATAAAATGCCAAGTGTATGCAACGTATGGGGGAGAAAATCATCTGCGCACGCCTTCTTGAGTTTCAGAATCCCTTCCCAATAATTTAAGTATAGTTGAAAGATGAAAAAAATAGTAATAATAAAATAATAATAATAATAATAATAATAATAATAATAATAATAATAATAATAATAAATTTAAAAAAGCGAGAGATTAACATTTCAAAAACTAGATATTTTTGTTGCCGAATTATAGAAAACTTATTTGTAATGGTAAATGAACTGCAGATTTGATTTTTCTGTATTGCTAACAAAATAGAAACTTACCCTAACTACCACTACAAGAAAAGGAAAGCTCAAAAAAACGTGCGAATATTGAAGCTACATTCGTTCATAATGACTTTTTAACTGGAAAATAAAAATGTAGTTAACTCATTAATAATTTTAATACAAAATTATATTTTATAGATTGAATGCTATTTCAAACCATGAAAGCGATGATGGGATAATCCGATACCTATATACAGATACCTTTATTGTCCTGACCAGTTTTGTATATATCTAATAATGTAAATATTGTGAGCTGCAATTCCAGTTCTCTATTTGAACAATATCCTTCTATCCACATGCAAATGTTTTGTTTCATTTGCATGTATTGCTGTGTACTGAACTTTGTAAGTAAATTCTGGTTTTTATTCGTAACATGTCTGAAGTATTTTAATGCACATCTTTCAGCAAACAATCTTGTTTTCTTGAAATTGCTTTCTGGGATTTTTTTTTACTTATAGAAAGTTGATATTCGAAATGAAAAGAGGGAATGCAACACAGATATCACGTAAAGCGCGAGGCTGTGTACGGAAGGTGAGTATTAAAACTTCTCCATTCCATATGCGTAGTTTGCCTAAAAAAATTGCATTAATATTCATATTTTATTTACATTTAGATGGATACGAATAACCCTTTTATTTAATATACATATGTGTCTCTCGCGTGAAACCTAGAGGCAGAAGATTGGTTATAAGCAAAGAATGAGTTTTTTCTCGTATCACCCCTCCGCTTTGTTTGATTGGAGATCCTCAAAATGATGAATCTAATTGTATTAATTACAATAAATTTATTTAAGAAACACTATTTATAATAAAATGTAAGAAATTTGAACACAACAATAATTTAATGATAGGAATGACATGTATTTATCGAAAAATTACCGATATTATCCCTCGAAAAGTTTTATTGTAATATATTTGGTTATTTATTTTCTAGTTTTTCCTTCTCCATTTCATACTTGGATTTTGACATACATATCAACTCTTTTTCAAGAAATAACGTTTTTGAATGTATCAAAATAATGTTGATGCTTTTTTCGTTATTTTTGTTTAAGACCGAGGTAGATGCAATACTTAAATCTTGCTTCTCATTTCATTTGAGCAAAGAGGGTTTTCCCGATTGAATTGTGGACTTTAAATGGTTTAATTATTTTTCTTTAAGGACAACAAATTTTAAAAAAGTGGCTAAAAAATGAACAGTTTTCTATAAACAATCTAATGAATCTTAATGTATTATAAAGATATCTTTTCGATCAGTTCTCTTTGCTATTAAATGAAAATTGAGTCTCATGATATTACCGTATTATAGATTTCTCACCAGATAAAAATAAAAGGAATACAATTGTAGGAATGGACAAGAACTGTGAGAGGAGATTCTGTGTAGAAGAAAAAGGGGAACGTGAGAAACGACAGATACAATGACTTGTATGAGGAAAGATAATAAGGTATGAGGAAAGATAATAATAATGAATATACAAAAAATAACTAAGAGAAAAAGCGAAGGAAGGAGAAGAAACACAATTGCAGGGGAAAGTTTGAAATAACGAAGGAAATGTATCAAGAGAACTTAAAAAAAGGAAAACATAGAAAGTAAACGAAATGAAGAAGACAAATTACGAAAGAAAAGATACCAAAACAAAAGAGTTTCAAATTGGAGTAGAAGGAGATGATGAGAAATCACAAGATGAATGAATGAACAAACGGAAAAAAGATGGGTTCAGAAGGTAGGTGAGATACTTTAGAGAAGGTTGGTTGGTTCCTGATTCCGACCGTGTCAACAGCTTAGGTCATTAGTCCAATAAGTGTACTGCATATTTCTCCCCTTGGAATAAGGCGGTGATCTTTCGCACCGCTGGATGGGGCAAGATCCGGCCCCAACCTACCGTCGGCTAGCGGGGTTTACCCCTACCCAGGTCTCTCCCACCAGCGGGGCACCGCCCCAGCCGGGACAAGCTCTAAGCTCCCGACCGGTCTCCCGGAATATGTGGTAGTGTAGTGCATATTAGTGTGTGCGTGTGTGTGTAAGGGGAGAGGATAGGACAAGGAAGAGGAAGGAAAAATCGCGTGCGGTCCGTGGCCCGTTTGTTAGGGTACTGCTCCAAGATTCGCCTGGTTTTGATTGGAGGAACCACGCAAAATTTAGAGAAAGTGAATGGCGTTGGGGTGGGATAAAGAGAAGGGGTGGGGTGGGGGGAGGGCGTCGCATGTGCGCGCGCGAGTGTATCAATCATTCCCCGGCGGCAGCGCCAGCGGCTTCTTAATACGAGTTGGCGCAAGTTTGCGGCGCTTGGTAAGCTGCTTAACTGACGCGCCGCTGGCTTCTCCCTCACCCAACTCCTGCCCCCTCCCCCACGACTCCCTCTCCACGCGACACCCCCTCCCAATCATGCCCCGCGCCCGCGTCCCCCTCTCAGACCCGCCGCTCGCTGTCCCCGCCACCGTTTCATCCCGTGACCCCCTCCCACCTTGCCACGTGCCAGCATTCCGGTCCCACCCCGCGCCGCCCCTACCTACGGCTTCCCGGCTCCCGCGACCCCGTTGCCGCTACCGCGCCTTTCTCCCACCCTGCTCCCATACCCACGATCCACCCCCACTCGAACATCCCTCACCCCCACCGAACATCCCACCCCCACCCCCACCCACAGATCCCATACCGCTAGGGCCCTGCCACACGCCCGTACCACACAATGCCCCGCCCCATCCCCGCCCCCATGCCACCACGCCTACGTTCTCACGCCACGCCTCCGGCCTCCCCCATGCCGTCACGCCTAACGTCCTCAACCGCCTTACTTCTTCCCGGCCACTCCCCCCCCGCATCCCCGCCAGCTTCTTCCCTCATTTTGGCCACGCCACGACCCCGCACGCCACTCCGGCCCTGCCACACTCCTTCAACTCGTTCAACCGACACCCACCTGACCCCGCTGCACTCCCACCCCCATGCGGCCACGCCTACATCCCTACTCGTCCCCCCCCCGCCCGCGGTATGCCCGCCCGCACCTTCCCTTACTTTGCCCCGCTCCCACACCCCGCTCCCGCCAGTCTTCACCCGTACCCCTTATCCCCAACCCCTCCAATAACACTTCCTCCCCTTCTCCCCTCCCTTTATCGCCCCACTTCCTGCCCGCACCCAATGTCATCCCATCAACTTCCACCCGCCCCCCTCTTCCCCCATTCTCCTCCGTCCCTCCTCCCGGTCGTCCTTGTCTCCGGGCGACCCACCCCTGGCCCCGCCCCCTCCCCGCCGCGCGCGCTCCGTTCCCGCGCGCTGTCGCTTCCCGGAAGCGGCTCGTGGGAGCGCCGCGCCCCCGCGCCTGGCGTCACGGGCCGCGGAGCAGCGCTCACGCTTGTTACCCGCGCCGCTCGCGCTCTTTGCGCGCGCGCCTTTGTCGCAGGTGGAGGAGCTAGACGCGCGCGGGTAACGCAGTTTTTGCGCTCCTACGACAGGGTTCACGCGCTCTTTTTGCCCACACTCAACACGTCTTTTTTTTTCAAAGGCTGCTGGTTATCGTGCAGGAGGTTTACGTAATTGGCGGGGGGCAGTCTCAATCATACAATCGGTTTGTTAAGTTAAATTAGTAAACTGATAAGTAAATAAGTCATTAAGTAGTAAGTAAATAAATAACTAAATCAATAAAAAATAAGTGAAATATCGGATAATTAAATGAGCACATTAGGGGGCAAAGCGTGGGGAGGGGTCCGGAAAGTAAGGGCAGAGGCGACGGTGCAGACGTTTTTCTGTGGTGCCGTCTAATTTTATGTGATGCGGAGAACAAATACTGGAAGGAGAAGACGTCCGCGACGGAAAATAAATAAATAGTTCAGATAAAGTCTGATAAATTAGCGTTTACTCGGTTTTTGACGGCAGGATTTCCCCTTTCAGGTTTTTTCCCTCGGCCGTACCTCCTTTATTGCACAGTGTAACTCAGCTGTATCATAAGGTTTTTCAGCTCATAAATGCATTTTAACGATTTAATTATGACATATTTTATATTGCATGTGATGTACTATATAATGCGTTTATGTCACCCTATGCATTGTTAGGCGGTAAACGCGATAAGATAATGAGATGAAGTGATAAAAAATCCAATGGTGCCGTGAATCGAACTTACTGGTAACACATATTGTTTATGTATATCCTAAACGGAATGTTTTCAGGAAAATAATCAAACTAACGTACGAAATATACTTATTTTATTGACTTTCTTGATTCAATCTTAATAAATAATATTTTTTAAATCCTGAAATATTACACATGTTGTTGGAGGAGTAACACGATTTAGTTTTCTATTTTTCCCAAACAATATTTACTTCTGATTCCCCTCCCCCTTAACTAAAATAAATAAAAGTAACAAAAACTATTAAGAAAAAATAGAAAATATCATTAAAGAAAGGGTTATGGTCTCTTTTCCGTGACTTTGATGCAAAGAAGAGACCATTCGGTGTGAATACCAGAATTTGAATAGTTATAACGCGGTAGGATGTAGGTATTGAAATGAATTAAAGGCCTTCTGCTTAGCTACATAATATCAAATTATTTAATTCATATCTATATATATAAAAGAAAGTCGTGTTAGTTACACTATTTATAACTCAAGAACGGCTGTACCGATTTGGCTGAAAATTGGTGAGCAGGAAGCTTAGCGCCAGGAGACGGACATAGGATACTGTTTATCCCGTTCGACAGCGTTCCTGTGTGAGAACGCACGTTTTTGCACGTTTTCGCACGTTTTCGCGTGATTTCGCATGTTAGCGGTCATTGTTGCCTGTTGCAACCCATTGTTGTAACGCCGCACTGATAACAGAAGGCGATAATGATAGCCGCCTTTCGTTCGCCGTTATATCTATATAAAAGTCGTGTTAGTTACACTATTTATAACTCAAGAACGGCTGTACCGAACGGCTGTACCGAACGGCTGTACCGAACGGCTGTACCGGAAGCTTAGAGCCAGGAGCGGACATAGGATACTGTTTATCCCGTTCGACAGCGTTCCTGTGTGATAACGCACGTTTTTGCACGTACGCAGTGCAACAAGGATAGTACAGTTTATCACAGTGAGTGCGACGCGAGAAAAAGATGGGACCGGCTGTTAAGGCGGAACAGAGTTCGCCGGTCAGCTAGTTTCTTATAAACCATGGTGCATTAACTGACCATCGTAGAAATTTATTTTGTATAATTTGCAATTTTTGAATGTGTATTGGGGCAGCACCTCCCCAAATGGGACTAGCATATGTCAGTGACGGTCGTATTATAACTCGGTGGATCTGAGTTCGAGTCACGGCGAAAAAAAAATGCTGCTTGAAAAGACTTGCAGGTTCATGAGTAGTATAATATTAAGAAGACGTTCCAAATAACACGAGAAAGTGTGTGCTGTTGAAGCACCATTACTTCTATTCTAGACGCATATAAAATTATTTTTTCTGGCACATTGAGCTGCAGCATTACATACGTGCATGTGTTCTACGTACGTAGTATGCGAGAAAATAAAATTAACTGAAGTACATAGTCTTTAACATAATATTCTTGATTTTTAAATGTGATAAATGTATGTCATTACTCTATTATTGTACTCCGGATTTTTCAGTGCGTCTTTCTGCAAAAATCTGCAGAATTCATGCAGTGTAAATATTCTGTTTCTTAGTCACTATTTTACTTTGCATTCGATGTTTCCGTGCTGATCCTCGTCGTATTTTCTCCGCATACACACTCTTACATGCACTGTACAAGTAAACCAATCTAATGATCTACGAAGATGACGAGGCCAGAATCAACACTGATTCACTGACTTACTCACTGTGTTACTATCTGATATGATGTACTTCAGTAGCTTATTCTGGTTGACAATCGTTCTTTGAATCAGCAAACCATTGAATCAGTCTGCATTCCCGTATTGCTTCAGGGATAGATGGCTCAATATTTGTCGATGTTTGGAACATAGCTAGCTCCATTTTTAATGACCCACAGCCAGTTTCAGACAATTTATGAGAATTTTTGTAAAGACGTTTAAGTCAAATAAAATAAATATTTTTTAGATAAGGAGGTCGCGGTGAATTTGCGACCAAATACGGAAATCTATTAATACACTGACTTGCGTAACTTTACTGAATATACCCACCCATATACTCGTCTTGCTGCCCTCAAATTCCTGTAACCTGTTTCCGAATTTCTAATAAATATATGGGCGCCAGAAAATGATTACGAGAATGAGCTCCCAAATTATATTTAATCACAACACCGTTGCTGACTCAGTCGGCGAGTTCTTTACCGAAATAATCGTGAATACTTACGATTACTTAATTCGCCCCTCATACGGAGAAGCGTGCAATCTGAAATGCAAAATTTAAATATCCTACTGGATTGAACGTGTCGGCAAATGATATCAGCTTTCATCAATAGAAAATAACAAATTTATTTATAAAATTTAGTAACTTTTAAAATAAACAAAGTATAATCTTTTTGGTCATGACCTTTACTATAGCGCTATAGAACCTGTTATCCATGAGAATCTTGGGCGCTGTCCTGGTAAAGGATGTCTCCCCGTCGACTTCAGCAATGGGCCTCGTCCAATCTTCTTTCTTGCTACCGACCAAATCCGTATCTTGTCGTTTTAAGTCCCACTTTTGGCATTTACCGTTCACCTCGTACAAAACAATTTCTGAGTTCCATCTTTTAAATACCAACAACGACAAATCACCACGTCCGAACGCGCGTAAATTTTCAATGTTCAAATAAACTGCTATATATCTAGCACCCTGATCCGATCGCTATCTGTCGAGAGCTCGAATCTTGTATCCTTCTTCAACATGTCAACTTTTTTTATCCTTTATTCTCTTCTTTAAAACAAAATTATGCGATCTACCTCGCGACGTCATCTTCGTCATTATTTTTTACCAATAACTCACGGATGCTACTTATCGTCCGCTTTTGAACTAATGGACATTGTTTATATCTTGCACTCCGGTACCATGACAACCAGCGTCTTCTTGCTAATAACGTGTTATTTTTAATGAAATTCGCTGAATTTCCTATTGATGACAATCTGGTATGTCACAATACCAAGCCTTTACGAAGACACTTTCTGGCCGACATAATTTAGTTGTTGTTTCAATTTCTTCCTCTGTTTACAATGTAATGTTACTGTAAAATATTTTATTTTCTTAATAGTTTATAGGGACAATAACACATTTATACCATGGTCCAGTTGTTCACTTAATTTCAGTGTTGATTTCTGAGAATGTTAAGACAGGCTTATCACAAAATTCTGTTTGCGAAAAAGTTTGCAGATTTTCAAGATTAATTTCAAAACAAATTTTAATTAAGGAAAATAATGTAATGTTCACTACTATTTCCTTTCAATGTTCGACCAAATTTCTTGAACAATGATTTTTCTAATTACAAAAATGTTTTGCTTGGTTTAATTTTACTTTCAGAGTTTGAGGACTCTACTGTTCTAGGACTTGTTCTTGGGGAAAATTGCACTATCTCGCTGAAAATTACCACACTACGTATTTTGAACATTTATAATAGAGGTGGCGCAAGGCCTCATCGTCATGGAGCTGGCAGAAATAATAGGTGAAAAAGACGAAATTTGTGTTTTTCGTAGCGCTTCCACGTGATTTGTTATTTTACATTTGCACGCGCGTCTATTGCCATGGCAGCCCCGTAAGTGTATATCCCGACTTAAATGTAGCTCATTACAAAACATTCACATACAATACATGTACATTATTTTACAACACTTTGCTAGATGACATTAAACGAATAAATTCGATCGAAAAGTTTAAATCCCAAGTGAAATCGTTTCTGATGCATAACTGTTTTTATACAATTAGAGACTATTCTGAGAATTACAAGTAAAGTAATATTAATTTTAACAGTAGTATTTAATGTATTATTTACCATTTGGACTGTATAATTCTAAACAACCTGTAACAAGTATTGTACCGCAGCCTCCGGGTCAATGACCCCCATCTCGATAAGGTATTTCGTCCAGTTTCTCTGATCCATTGAGCAAATGCTGAGACGGCCCCTTGTTTTGCTTCTGGACATAAATGTAACTTCATTATCTGTGCATGAATACACTGAGGAATATAGTTATTCAAATTATAGTTTCCATATTGTCGCGGCAGGAAGTATTATTCCTTGACGAAGGACATCATGGATAAGAACCCAAAATGTATTGCTGATTTATCGTTGGAAATAGATTTTATTACATCGGAGCGTTTTTTTAATTAACTCAAAATTCAAGTAGTATATGACGTAGTGTAGAGATTTTAATTTTAGGGGCAGAATTTTAAAAACGTGCACAGAATTCACTACTCCCCAGAGCACGTCATACACAGTTTTAACTGTTTTTTGACGTAAAATAAATAACTAGTGTTTCCTCATGGTCACAAACACGAAGAAAAATTGGGGGAGTGCTCATCTAATCGAGAACTTCTATACCAAGAGTCGCAAGGAAACTCCCAATTCGATGGCTATGTCACCCTGCCTTTTCAGCTTCTTTTGTGATCTTAAAAAGACACTAAATTTAAACCGGGCTATAATCCATGATATTATCGCGGGATCTTGAGGTGTTCTTCCCACGCTACATCATGAAATCTGGCGCCGACCGACACGACTTTTTTCTTTTTTTAACCTGGTAAAATCCACCACCAACACACCGCGCAAGTCGGGAAACTTAAGTTCCCGATTGATCTCTCGGCATGTGTAGTGAATGTAAGCGTAACAGTGTGTAAGTAAGGGGCGAGGATAAGACAAGGAAGAAGAAGGAAAGATCCGTCCCCGTTCTCTTAGGGTAATACTCCGGCATTCGCCTGGTATTGAGAACTTCCTATCAGAGCAGCCGGCCGCTAGAATTCTCCTCCAGACAGCAGTTGTACTCGATCCAGCTATCTAATTGGTGTCGTAAATCCTGTCACAGTCAGGACTCCAACCCTAGGAGCTCTTAGTCATAGGCACTGCACTGACATCACTTGATGCCTGAGACACGTCAGCTGGTCTTCCTCTTCATGAAAGGTATTATCCCCAAAAAGGTTCTCATGCCATAGTTTTTTTAAATTTAAAACAGAAGAATTGGATATTAAACTTACTCTACCCCACTACTTTTTCAGCGTACCGTTTGTGAAACAAAACTATATAGGATTAGAAACAGGTCTTTCGTTCCTCCTTTGACGGGAAGTTGTTACACCAAAGAGGAAAGATACACAGTATTTCATCTACGGTTACATGACATGATAAACTATTCATAATTATTTTATCGTTAGTTTGAGGATTCCAAGATTTGTTAATAAATATGGAAAGGAATTTATTGTAAAAAATGCAAAATATGTATGTATGCCTTTAATACAAATTTATTGCTTAATACGCAAGAGAGAAAAAGGAAAATATGTAAAATACAAATTCATGATAGTGTTCAAGACCGAAATAAGACTAGTTTTCGAAATCGGCGGTTAATTTTCACATTCACCGGATGATTTGGATAAAGCTGTATGAATGACGATGAATATTGAGAACATCCTCCGGCAAATGATGGCATTATCTGCAGGGCGCTTGGAAATATATATATATATATATATATATATATATATATATATATATATATATATATATATATATATATAATGTGTAATAAATTTATGTACATCTGATTCTGTCCTAATTATTTATTATGTTGAATTTTATATTAACTTACTTGTAATCATGCTATTATTTTCGGCTCGGCGGTTTTATTACAAATTTAGTTAAATTTTATGTACCAATCTTTCGTTATTATCTATTGGAATGAACACAAATGTTATTCAATTGATTTTCAATATATTTGTTTTCTCAATATTAGAAAGAATATGTGAAAAATATTTATGCGCGATTGATTTTCATACGATAGTTTCACTAACGTTTGTTCACGCAGGTCGACGAATACCTGTACAGACTTATGTTTTTCTGAAAACTTATATTGACAATTAGAATTGGGAAATTCAGAGAATTCAACGAAAATGAGACCTGCGTCGTTCTATTAAGCGTCCCTTCTATCCGTGGGAAAAAATTTAAAGAAAACCTTTTAGAGCGTTTTTTAGAATTTTTTTTAGAAATAGCGGAAATTGCGCGAACACAACTGTTTTTTTTTTTTTCAAATAATTGTTCATAACCTTTTTAAAGAGCTGATTTCTTTACAATAGGCTTTGTTTGAGGCAAAAATTTCTAACTTCAATTTTGTAGTTTTGAAATGTTAACTTTTTAATTTTTGAAAAAACGGATAGGGCGCCAAAAATGGGACTAGCCCCATATTTTTAACCAGCTCTTAATAAATATAATGTGAAATTTTAAGAAAAAGTAGCGGTTTTTGAGAAAAGTGTTTTTAAAAAAATTAAAAAGCATATGTTGCTCACAAAATTAAAGAAAACTACTCATATTTGTGAAACATTTCACATGACTATTTCAAAATCTGTCTTTAAAGATCATATTTAATTAAGGAAAAATCTCTTTCTTTAATATTATATGGTTGTAGGATGACTCCTAAAAAAGAATTGCACTTTTGCAATTTTTGAAAAATCTGGGATTTCAGCAAATTGCAGACCTGCACCATTTTCTTAAGCGTTCTTAAGCTATTCGAGGACAAAGTTTAATAACAAATGAAACTATGTTAAGAAAATATTTTTGAGCTTTTATGTAAAGAATCTTCAAAAATCAAAACATGCGGTAGAAACTTCCAAAGCCTCGATTGGGGTACATCAATTTCAGAGAAAAACCGCGGAACGGTTTAGACGCTAGTGTTGACCAAAGACGGACAGATACAGATTGCCATCAATCCATTTTTCGGTGTCAAGTACCCACAAAACTTGGATTCTGGCTACACTACATGATAGAGGAAGTAATTTATTACATATATGAACTGCATTTCTGAACTTTTCGTTACCATTTTTTTTTATCTCAATTATTAGGTTTCCAAATGGTAGAATAGAAATATTACTTTAAGAATATAATAGAAGCGTAATACTTCGTTCTAAATGTACATTTGTGTAGAAAATGTGGAGTACTTTGTACCAAAATTTTGTTTAAGCCAAAGTAAATGCCAAAATTGAATCTCTTTTTCACATAAAATTTTTGAATTTTCGAGCAACTTCACAAAACATCATTTGAAGCACTTTCTTCAGCAAATTGAATAATATATACAAATAGTCGTTTATGTAAATATTAACGACGCGAGAGAGATGTAAAAAATAAAATTTTCTAATTTTTTAAAAAGCAAAAGAATAGAGCAAAATGGCGTTTAGGTCATCTTACACCGGACGTTTAGCACTACGCATTCTAAAGGTTTAAAGAAAAAACTTCGAGCCGTTTTTATGAAATTATTGTTTTTGATATTTTTAACATTGTACATTTTTCACTCAATATTGTACAAAGACTATTAATTATTCAAAAAACCTACATGACATTAATGAAAGAGCTAATTAGGAGAACTAATTTCAATTAAGGAAAAATTTCTATCTTAAATCTTGTAGTTGTAGGACGCGGTCAAAAATTTTGAAACTTTTGCAGTTTTCGAAACAGTTAATAGTGAAAATCAGACCTCTGCCATCTTTATAAATGTATTTAAGAACGCAACTTACAAAAAATTTAAAACAAAATTCTGGAGTCATTTTCGGAGAAAGTGTTTGAGAAAAATGGAAAATATTCCGGGGGCATCCTGTAAAATAAACATATAATTTAAAAAATGTTATTCAAAATCGCAGAGCTTCTACCGAGAGTATTCAGTGTGCAAAGATTCCTACGCATATTTCAGGGGCTAGAGTTTTCACACACGACCGACTAACGGATGGTTATTTGAAAAAGAACACTTACTTTTTTTGGTATTAGAGAACATCAAAATCTGCAATTCCATTGAAATCTGGAAATTGATTTTCCGCAGCATTACATAACTTTCTCTATATACTAAATGCCTATATAGCATGTACTAAATGCCTCAAGGCCTGTAAAATTCACCCAACAGAAGAATTAACTAAAGGTGCTACAGAATGGCACAGATATTCTCGTACAACATTTTTCTAATTTCCTTC